>VYXF01011024.1:897859-1008429 GCA_013397295.1 Polioptila caerulea
AAAAAAGCAGAGCTGACAAAAGAAATCTGTCTAAAATAACAACAAGATTGCAGAATTAAAATCTTTTCCATAGAAGGTTAATACCTTTAGCCAAAATGAAGCCCAAAAAGATGTTTCCTGCATGGAAACTGGCTGAACTCTGCACTGTGATTATGTATGGAAAAGAGAAGAGATTGATTTCTCTGCTATGTACTCTGCCAGGAGAGCAGATCTGGGACACAGAGTGACCTCCCTCAGAAGGCAGAAAGGAGCAGTATTTTTACAAGAGTTTAATGTGAAAAGATGCACTGTTGCAATACATATCTCAGAGAGTGCATTTTCCAAGTGCATTTTTCAGTTAGAGGCAAGGAATTTCTGCAGCAGGATAAGTCATAGAGGGTTAAATCAATCAATATTTGCTAAATTACCAGGGGCTAATAGTGGAGGGATATTCAGGAAGGAGAGGGAGACAAGTCTCCTCACGAGATTTTTAGGAATTATCCATTACTCTTAATTTAGCCCGCAGCAACACTGAATTAAATGTGGGAAATCGGGAGAAATCGCAGTTAGCGAGAAGAGAGTGATTTATCTGCCCACTGTTTTCAGAACAGAGCCCTGTGGTACAATCTGGATTCTGTGTTTTTGCAGACACAAGGATGCCTGCCTGAGTTGGGAGAGGTGGCAGGACTGTGCGACATTGGGTATCACTGTGCTTCTGCATCTGCCTCCTGGGCAGTGCAAAGATGTTCAAAGTGCCCTCCTCTGGTCATGTGGAGATACTACTACAAAACATACTTGGAATAGGTTTTCCTTGAGATTTGTGTAGAAAAAATTAGTCTAAATGAAGTAATTTTGCTGCAACAGCTTGACTCTTAAAGTCCAGAGAGAGTTATCTTCCATTAAATAAATATATCTCTGCAGAATCTGTACTGTAACATCAGACTGACCGCTTAAGAAGACACTCTTTCTTCTCTGAAGTCAGCTACAGATATAAGGAGAAATGTATTTCACTCTGAACCTTAGAGAGTTAGTTGAAACAGCCATATTCTTTCAAAGACAAGTAGATTGCATTATCTGTGATATTCCAGTCCTAACAAAGCCAAATAAAATGTGTAAAAGTTCCTAGTATTTCAAAGACGCAAGTATGTAAACTTGATGTTAAATGTGTTAATGTAGTATTCTAAATTGTAACAGCTAGGTAGTTTAACTAAACAATTAGAAGAACTAGATCAACAAAATAGGGACTGCTGTTCTGCATAGAATATACATACACCTATGACTACACCCATATACACATTCTGTGAATTGTCAACAAGAAAAAACAGCCCAGTGGCAGAGAATCACATTTCCTGGCTAATGCAAAAGATTGTCATTATCTTTCTTGCTTTAATTTGAGATTGTACAGTACAAAGGGTTTTTTTTTTTTAATTATGATTTTTAGCTTTAATTGTGCTGTCATTCATGAAACAGAGCTGCTTTAGTATCCTGTTAAGAGATGACAAGGGCTTTCGGTGTCTCATTATATACAAAAGAAAAACAAATAAAGTTACATTCCATATTATGTGAATGGTCTTAAAAATCAAAGGCCTTTTCAGGCTCAAATCGTAATTATAACAAGCAGAAAATGAGTTTACATTTGTGTTATTTAAGTTATTGATGTGCTGACATTATTTTATGGTACAAAACATAGCAAAATGTGATATGCAGTTATGAAGCTATGATATTCATTAATAGGACTACTGTATACGTGGAAATATTAGACAAAATCAATTAAATGTGTAAACCATTTTGTTATACAGCTTGGGAGTAGATAATTATAATGCTGAATAAGCCTTTTTCCTCATGTTTAATTTTGCCCTGGCTAAAAAGCAGGTTAAGAAGATCGGTAAAGTGTGGAAAAGGCAAAATTAAAGTTAACTGCAATTAGCTGATGAAGCGTTAGTAGAAGCCCACCGTTGTGCCATTTAGAGCCTCAGTCCTGTGTGTCTTAAGTCTCTCAGACAGAGCAAGAGGGGCTGGAAGTGGTCCAGTGTCTGGAGCTGAAGCTGGAGCAGAAATCTTGGACTCCCTGAAGTCAGTGGAGGCTTTGCTGTGCTTTGAACAGAGCCAGTGTGCCTGCCTGCCTTTATCTGAGCAGAGGGGAAGGAGCCCAGCACATCTCCTGTGAATTTGAGGCTTATGGCTCATGACTCAAAATTTTTATCAATGGCAAGTGGCATCACAGCATGGCAAGGACTTGTGGCCTGACTTTAACATGGGCGTGAAACAGGGTGGGTTGCAAACAACCCTCTTTCACACTGTTTTCCTAAATTGCATAGAGTTAAACCCCCACGTTTCTAGGTCCTGTATGGCAATGCTGGTAATGCCAACACTGATTTGAGCAGAGCGAGAAATTCACCTGCTCTTTCCCCATCTGCCAAAGCCCTCACGGGTACCTCTGCGCCGTTCCCAGCACCTGCTCCTCACCATGCCCACTGCCCTCCCAGCCCAGGCTGGCTGTGGGAGGGGCAGCCTCCCTGCTGCCTGGGAAGCGGCTCCAGTGCAGTGTCCAGCCCGGGTGCCCTCCTCAGCAGGCAGTGCAGATGCAAGCCCTGGTGTGCAGGGGAAGCTGAGCACCAAATGCTGGGGCATCCTGGCAGGTGACTGCAGGGCTGCAGACAAGCACACTTGTAGGGATGTGGCAGCAAGATCAGACATGTAAGGTACAGTGACAAATTAGGGAACATTTATTGTCACGCTGGGAACTGGCTGTGACGCTGCCATTTGCTTCAGGAAATTGTAACATCACACATGCATTTACACAGGTCCTGTGGCCCTACTGCACCATTGGGCTTTTCCTCTGAGGTTGTCCACTGGAGCCAAAAGGGGTAACTGGCATTAAAGAATTTGACAAAAAAACAAAAAGCAGCTGACACTTTTTCTCTTATTTTTCTTCCCCTGAAACATACATGCATCATATTTAGACATCACATTTAATCCACTTGCATATATTTAAACACTGAGTTGAACACTTAAATACTGAGCTTAAACACTGTCAACCCTAATATAATACCTCAACAGTACTCCTACTTTGAGCCACAAGATACAAACAGCTAATTGGGTCCTACTTATTTCCCCTGGCTTTAGTTTTGGAGTCCTATTTTCAGATTTTTCAGTCCAGTACCAGAAGTCTTTTTTACCTAATAATTTTAAAGAAATCTGTAATTCTATTGCATTCACACATGCCATGGGGAACTCAAACTATATAAATTTACTAAGGATTATAGGACCTGTGACAGCCATGAGAGATGCTAGAAATGCTGTTATGGGATCCACTGTTAAAGTCAGGAAAGTTCCACTGGTGATGAGGTCACTTTAGCAGGGTCAAAGTATGTGTTTTATGTTTTGATGCATTAATCCAATGTACTGAAATAAAACCAGAAATGGTGGTATGGAGTTATGCTTAGGCAGCTGCCAGCAGAATTTAGCTCTTCCTTAACAATGCTTCTGTGTAGTGAACACTTTAAAGAAAATATTTAAAACTAGTAAGTGAAAGAGCAAAAGCTTGGATAATTCTGCAGCCTCTTTAAATTGTG
Source organism: Polioptila caerulea (assembly GCA_013397295.1). Lineage (NCBI taxonomy): Eukaryota > Metazoa > Chordata > Aves > Passeriformes > Certhiidae > Polioptila > Polioptila caerulea. The sequence goes on from VYXF01011024.1 coordinate 901,414, forward strand.
TCTGTGATGAGAAGGAAACCCCTCATTCTTGCAGACCTTCTGTAACTCAGAGTCACAAATGATTTATGTCTGGGCTCACGGATAACACCCAACTAGGAGCAGCTGGCTCCAAAAGAGACCTCTCACCAGCATCTCACAGTAAAATGATACAAGTTTTACTTGCAAGATAAGGGCCGAGGTATGCAAAAGGAATCACTCAAAAGAGTCAGGCAAGGTAGCAGGAATAAAATATTGGGCACAAGTTGCAGGAGAGATGCAGAAGGAGATCTGTTCTGTTCTGATCTGATCTGTTCCCAGGACAAAGTATTTCCAGGCTGACCAGTCACTCCTTTCCAAGATGGGGAAAGGCAACGTGGAAGGAGGGTGGGCTGCAAAGTGCCAGGTGCTCAGGATGGGGCGGCTGGTGGAATGAAGCTTCCATGTAGGGGCCCCTCCTGCAGAATTTAATTAGGCAGTCGCTCCCTGAGTGCAAAGGTGGGTCTGTGATCTGTGGATTTGTTTGGAGGATGCATGGTCTGATAATTTGTGCAAGTCCTGTGTGCATTTTATTTTTCTCTCCTGAAAGTAAAAAATTGGGACATTTTAGTTGAAAACAATGGCACCTCAGGGTTCTGGCAACATTCAGGTGGTTTCAGGCAACAAAGAGCATAAGAGACCAGTTATTATGACCTTGAAAGAGCAGCCTTTGTAAGCAGTGCCAGATATGATGCAGTAGTGCTGTAATACCTCTAGTAGTCATAGCCTATCCTGTAGTTCAGAACCAGAAGCAGAACATCTTCATATTGAAACCATAAACGCAGACATAAAGTAATGAAGGTTTTGATTAAGGAAGAAATCAAAACCAATTTCAGACCATACTGCCTAAGTTCAGAACTTGTTCCAACGCCTGCTGAAAGTGAGATTGTTGGTGAGATGTCCAATGACTTCAGGTAGCTTTGCCCCAGCCCACTGGAGTCTGGTTGCAGAGGGTGATGCAAGACATGAATTCCCTTTTTGCTTAGTGGTGACATGAACCATCTGGGGCATTACTCAGCTCTGACGTGGCTCTTCAGTCATATTTTCCATCCTAGCATCAATGAGCCCTCTACAAGGGAAGAATTGTAACTCAGAATAGTCAGTGGGTTTCCACTGTTTTATTTCAATACATTTTCCATTCCATTTATTTTATTAAAAGCAAGCTAAAAGACAAGTCCCTGATCCTGCTATCATGAATGCTCCATTGCAGCCAGTGCACTGTACACAGGCTTTTGCTTACAGGGGTAAAGGCAGGACCGGGGTCTTGTTACTGACTTAATTTCTAGCAGAGCAAACACCACAGGGTAGGATTTGATTCCTTAAATTAAATCAACTGTACCAACACAAATAAGATTGGATCTGCACATTAACTTGACAGCTGAGGGGAACCAGGGCCCTCCCCAGGACATCATAATGTAAAATGCTGCATGAAGAGGGGTTAGAGTGTATTTCCCAATGGGTATAAAATAATACTTCCCTGAAACAGTGACCTTCCTGAGAAATCTCCCTTCTGTCCAGTCCTGGACAGCTTCAAACAGGCCTGTCTGCTGAAAAAATGCAGCTCTGATTGACTTATCTGCTTTCTCAAAAGGGCCACTACATGCTTTAGGCTTTTTAGAGCCTTAAAGCTCAAGCTAGATTTATATTCAGAAAAAGAAAAACAACCTTAATATGTGTACAATAACTAGAAGAGAATAGTATGAAAAATATCTTTATTTTACCATTTTCAAATGGCTATTTCATTACATAAAAGGAAGTTTTTATTTTTATTTTTTCGGGGTATATTGATATTCCAAATAAATTTTAACTTTTGGTTCAAAATAAGATTTGTCTCTGTGTCTTACTAATCTGTAACATCCATGTTTTTCTCTCTACTGCCACCAAGCCATCTATTGAAAAAGAGAAGTGGTTCTCCAGATATGAGACTACTGCATGACTACTGTGTCACTTCCCAGCAGATCTCTACCAAGTTCGTGTTTTTGTGCACCACACAGAAGGATCGTGTGGTTTTCTTCTTTTTCTGTGTGTCATATGCAACTGTGTTATGAGAGTGCATATTATACAGGTGCTTAAATGTCCTGATTGTACATGCTTACATTTTGGAAATCCTAATCTTTGCACCTGTGGTAAGAAGCAGAATCCCTGTCCATCATGGCACTGTGCAGGAAGACCATGAGAGCAGAGCAGCACTTGCCAGTGAGCGCTGCCAGCACCGTGCTGTCGCTGTGTCCATCCCGATGGCACTGACTGCTCTGCAGCGTCTCTGCACCTGCCATTTCCTGCATAATCCTGTGTCCACTGTTCCCTGAACATCCCAGTTACCCATCCCTCTGCCAGCAGCACACAAGCACCCCTGCTGCATGATGGACACAGCCATCCCCACTCTGCACAGCAAGAGCAGTTCATGGTTTGTTTTGCTCTTACTCTTTTGGAGTTAAGCTAAAGCAGGCTAAAAAGGAAAAGCTTTGTTGCTCTATATACACAAGTCAATGAAGTGACTTGGCATCTATTACAGGACTAACCAAAATCTGAGGCAAGATCCAAAGTGAAAAATGTTTGGGTTTCATCATCACCCTGCTTAACCCTCACTACTCCCCTGATGACTTCCAGCTCCACAACAGCTTTCTGAGCAAAGACAGCAGAAGCTGGAGGCTTCTGGAGCAGGGTAAAGCAGGGGGGGAAGCCCACAGCAGGGACACATGGGAATGTGAGAGACCCTGGTGACCTTCCTGAGGACTGGCTTGGGAATCAGCACAAGGAGCAGTCTGAAAATGAAACAGCAGGCAGAGGGAATTGCACATATGGACTGGGAAGTGCTGCCTACCATCTTCAGTATTACCACAGGGAGAGTGAAAGAGCAAATGATGTAGCAAAGCAGATGGGTATTTCCAAGGTAGGTGCAGCTCAGTAAGTGGTTCAATAACCAGGCAAAAAAAACCCAAACAAACCAGGATACAGGCAGTCTAGGATTATTTCAGGCTTATGTCAGAAACTACATTTTCTCTCCTCCAGTTCTCTATACTTCTGACAGGTACCTGTGACACTATCTATGCCCCCAAGTACAAAAATCAGCTCTTCTTTCTAGTTTCCTCTGTCAAGCTGCTGTGGCTTGCAGTGAGCTTGTGCTTAGAAGTCCCCAGCAGAATCAGTCATCCTGGCATCCCATGAAACATGGGCTGCTGCTTACCGAGAAAGATGATATTGGGATGAAAGAAATTGTGTCGTGCTTGTCCTTCAGCACTGAGTGGACGAGCAAGCGTCCATCACCACATGGCTCTAGCAGTGCTCTGTTTTTTGCCATCCCAGCAAGAAGAGACCTTTTCCTGAGCTGAGCCCATGCAGGAGCTCAGCCACAGTAGAGGGGAGCTGTGCAGCCACAGCTGATGCTCTCCTGCCAGCTTGTGCGGGGAGTAAGGTACAGCCTCATCTTCAGCCACGCTCTGTCCCTCATGCCTCAGAGACAAAGCTGAAACACTTCACAAAGTTTGCATTAAGTCCATGAAAGCAAACACAGATTCTTGAGTTTTTGCCACATTGACTAATGTCAAAATGCTAACTAAACATTCTTCATCCATTCTCCTCCAAGTAGCTTGGTGATCTCTCTGCTCCCTCAGAATGATGTGCCCGCAAAGTTCCTGCCAGAAACCCCCACATAAATGCCTTCAGCTGTGCCTGCTCTGCCACCTTCCAGCCCTTTGGAGGCCTGAGATCCTGTCAGGCAGCAAAGCCTTGCTGCTGCTCTGTCAGAAGCTCACCAGAAGGCTTAAAAGTGGTTATTTATAATGACTTTCCCAGCGATGGAGCAGGCTGTGTTGCCTAAATTACTGATCTGGGGCAGACAGATGAGGCCAGATGAAACTGTTGCTTTAGGTGGAGCTTTTGCAAGCTCCAAGCAGATGTGAACTCCTTTGTCCCACATGGCAATCAGCTGGAACCCACACGCAGAAGCTGGAGAGTGCGTGTGCCGGTGTGCTGGGCCTGGCATCCCTCACTTGTGAGAAATATCCTCTCGAGGGGTCCCTGGCCCTGCCTGTGGGCAGTGAGTCTCCCACAGAGGGGGTGCCAGTGCTCCCAGGGAGCTTGGAGAAGGCTTAGTCAGCCTTGGACCATGGGCTGACCACAAGACACGATCTGTGGGCTACTCTTGATGGGATTTCTGCCCCTTGGCTTGTCCCAGGCAGCTGTTGTAGGTTGGCAGAAGAGGACCTTGGCCCCACCATGCAGAGTGCCTGGAGCCAATAGATGCAGTTTGAGTGTGTGTGGCTGTTAATTCTCATAGTATGTTGAGAATAGCGCAGAAAGTCATACAAGGATAGTACTAGTAACTTCACAGGGCTGATTTAAAACAGAAAAGCATAAAACAGACAGGACACTTGGTTTCTGAAAAACATCTGCTGCTTTTAGCTAATGGAACATTCAAGAGAAAAGTGGGAAAATCTCAAAGACTCCAGCTTAAGGTCTTGGTCCTGTCTGAGGTCCTCAGTGAACTTCCACCCTGCTTTTGCAGCCAGTACAAAACCATCCAGTGCAATACACCATGTGGGCAGGGAGAAAAATTTGCATGAGTTAAAGAGCTTTAACTATGAACTACACCCAGGGACAAAATTCCAGAATATCTGCTCCTATGCAATATATGTCTCTTGGAGAGAACACCTTTGAGCTGCTATTTTCCCTGCTTTATCCTAGGCTTCTTTGAATTAAATCAGGACACCTGTTCCTTCAAGCAAAAGAACACAAGGGATGAGATGTGGCAGCTGGCCAGGACCATTGCATGCATGTATAATGTTGGTGGCTTGTACGGATTTGCATCCAGAGGCTGGGAACACCTGGCTTGCTCAGGATGAGGAAACCATGTAGAAATCCCAAATAGACAACTACCATGGACTTACAGCCTTGGCACTGGAGTGCTCTCTTCCATGCAGCTGTAAGCACTTTTGACCTTTCTTCACTAAACTGCCCATCCCTGGTGCCATAGGAGGTGGTAGGCAACGTGCAGCAGCACTCTGGCACTCAGGGGCTGCTCACTTCTTGCACTGCCTTTACAAAATACTTCTTACTCCCTGCTCTGCCACCCCGTGGTGTGGCCTCAGTCTGTGCATCGGTGAAGGAGGCAAAGCGCTTTTACCTGAGCAAAGGAAATGATCCATTTGTAGCAGAGGGGGAGGTAGCTGCTGTTTTAAGGCAGTGTACTGTCCTGGAGGGCAGCAGAAATGGCACTGGCAGGTCCTGCATGCTGCCCACAGGGCAGGTGTGGACTCCAGGCCACCACACAAGGTGGCATGGCTCAGAGAGAGCAAGCTTAGCAAGGCAACGCTGCACGGGAACCTCAGGAACAAAGACCTCTCTGTCTTCTAAAATCATACAACACCACAGAGAGGATTGAGTGAAGGAGCCAGCAAAAACTGAACCACTGAAAGGCTCCTTTCCTCCTCCCTCAACAGGGCAAGGCTAATGGGTCTTGTTCAAAAATAAAAGCACTTAACTTCTAAAAAATCAGCTTCAGGTTTAAAACAGAAAGAAAAAGTTGCTGGTATTTTGAAAGAGGACAAACTGGTTGTCATCATTACCCAGCCAGATTTTCCCAAGTCTGTCTTTTTATAACTGCAGATGCCACGCATCTGACCAAAGCCTCTGCCACAGCTTGGCAAACCAGGACTTGCTGTGATGTCTCTGGCACATCAGCACAGCCAGAGCCACCTGCTCCCCCGGGAGGCCCAGAGAGGCTGAGCAGCCCCTGAGCTGGGCTCTGCCTGCCCAGGGCTGGGGGACGTGCATGGCTCCGTGGCAGGGAGAGCTTTCCACTCTTTAAAGGAGTGACCTTCAATCATTCATAGCTTCAGTAAGTCAAAGCTGTACAAGTGTCTCTAGAAAATTCAATTGCTCTCAACTATGTGCAATCTTTGCAATCTTTTTACTTTTCTCTCTTTTTTTTTTCACTTTTTCAAACTTCTTTGTGTATGATAGTGGCAATAAGAGGAACCAGGAGCTAACTTTGCTGCTCAAATTCTGTAGAAATATAGATAACTCATCAAAAGCATATGTGCATTTATATATATATAATACCAATATTTTAACTGCTAAGTTCTCATGGGTGAATATTTGATGTATAGAACTTCCTGGAGTTATTTTCTTAAACAGCAGAAACTGAGTTTGTTCTTAAAATCAGGAGATTTTTAAAAGAACATTAAAATTTCATTGTGAATAACAGCTCCCTGCTTGAATGTATCCCATGCCAACTTCGAACTAGCTGTGTTAAAAGAAGTGCTGTGAAATGGCAACTAACTATAAAGAAAGTTTAGAGAATACAGTTTTGTTCCTGATTCTGCCTTCAAAAAGGACTTGTATAACTCTGTGTGCAGCATGCACTTGCCAGTCCTCCATTAACTCATTCTTCAGTGGGAAAGTTCTCAGCAGTCAAAACCCCACAGTGCTGGTCAGCTGCCTGCAGAGTGAAGTGTGTGTCCAAATACCAATAAGTTGGTAATTCTGCAGCTGTCACTTTTTAATTTTGAAATTAAGCAATAATGCTTGAAGCAAACTGTTCTTTATTCATACTGATAGGCTTAATCCTTCAGTGTGGCAGACACTCTGGGTTTGAGATCTGTAATGTATTTTTGTAGACCTTTTTTTTGTAAATTCTTACCTGCTGTGATTCTACACACGGCCTCCTGTTCCTGGGTCATCCCCGTCTGAGTTGGAGTGAAGCACACAGGTTACCTCTGGCTTTGTATCCATTACTTTGAGCAAATCCTTCTCCTTGTGTAGTTCCTCTCTAATACACTGGTGAGTCTAAAAGAGAAAAAAGGAGGGAAAGGACATAATTATTTTTCCAGAATTACGCCTGGTGAAATAGTGGAAGAGTCACTTTAACTCACTAACTTTAATGTGTCTGAGGAGATCACAGAAACTTTGCTGCTACCAATGCCAGGACTGCCAAAAGCTCGAGCTGACTGGGCACTTGTGTCCTCTCTGCTGCAAGGGTTAGAAGATGTGAGTCTCAGGCATGTCCCCAGACAAACCACAGAAATGGAAGCACTAAGAATAACAACAAGGAAAGGCTTTGCACGTGCAGTAGCCTACAGAGATGTGACTATGGTATTGTGATGTATTGAACCAATTCATTTACCAAACTCTCCATTTAGGATCATCTATATCCATTGCTTGTTAAGATGCCTATAAGTGCTTGTCAATGGTCCATTGTGAACCTGTTGCTAGTCACAATGTGTTTGTTGAGAAGTAATTTTCTTTCTGTTTCTCCCCCTGATAACTCTGGGCTTAAGTGCAGCTACTGATGAGCTCTCAACATCGATGGTCCTGTTTAAGTACTAAACCCAATCTTTATACTCACAATTAGAGTTAATTAGACAGGCAAAACTTCCATTTTTTACTAAAACTGCCTAAATATGACATACACCTTCCGGGTAAGACAGCAGTGGTCATTCTATGTGTCTCCAGAGCTCAAGCTACTTATTTAACTTCTCCTCAAAGTTCTGCTCAGACATTTACAAGATACCTCTTTGTTCCGTCATTTGTTACTCTTTTTGTTGGCATGCTACAATTAGATGCCTTTCACTGGTTCCAAAAAGTAAGATAATATTATCCACCACCTTTCATAATTCTTTACAAGAGCTGCAAGCGTGAAACTTCCAGTCCTGCTTGCTCTTTGGTTGAGCTATTCCATAGCAATAGTCATAAATTGTGCAAGAGGAATACAAATAGTTCTTCTTGAATTTACAATGACTATTTATGCTGTTGCAATATATACCTTACAGGGATTACAGCTCTGTAGAGGGTGGAATAATTAGAATAAAAAAATCAAGTTGAACTATAGATCTTTAACTTTAGAAAGTAGCACTCAGTAAAGAATGACTCATCAGTTCTTTCTTTAAGTCCACATTTACAGCTTGAGTTGAATGCTGCTATAATTAACTGGAAAGCTTCCAAAACAATGTAAAGAAAGATCCAGACAAACATATTTTTGTGTTTTAGCTAAAGCAAATCTTTCCATTGGTCATGTCAGTTGTAAAACGGGAGCCAGTGTTTTTCTTAAAAATAGATATTTCATCAGCAAGACTGTTATGAATTCTATGCTTTTGGGTAATTATTGCATCAGGACCCTTGAACCTTGAAAACATTTTCAAAGACACAAAATTAAAATCTTGATGTCATAATTAGAGGGTAGTACATAATTATGGGATTTGTGTGACCTACTCTCTAGGCATGAAACATCTTTTAACAAAATTCTTGGCACTCATTACTTTACTCATGTTTCACGTGGATACAAATGCCCTCACTTAGCCTGACAGCTCTCCATTTGGAGAGGAGTGAGAAGATGTGCACAAGAAATGCCTCAAAAATCCTTTCCTGGTTTATGAGAGGCTGTGCTGGTGTTACCAGTCTCTGCTCTGCAGTACAAAATTACCACAGGTGCACTGTCCATCTGCAGACCCTCTACTGACCTGCCTTGCTCTGTGTCTTCCAGTCCTGCCAAACATGGGATTTGAGGATCAAAGGCACTGTCTGTTGCAATCTGCCTGTTATATGAGGATTTAGAGAGGGAAATGAGTTATGTTTATGAGTTTAGTTAACCCATCCAAATTGCAGAACATCTGAAAACTCCATTAAGGGAAGTCTGCAAACAGGAGAAGTAACATGACTTTTTTTTTAATTTGAAGGCTGTACATTTTTATTCAAGGGACTGATGTTTTACTAGGTACTGAAGCAGCCTGATTAGCAAATTCAGGAGTCTTGCACTTGTGGAAAACAAAACCAGAGCAGCTGTCACTTTTCAGACCCATATTACTAAATATGCTAAAGCAGGATCTCTATGCTCAGGATGGTTTCCCATGGAGCATCCAAATTCCTTTTGTGCTTTCTTTTGCATTTCAGACAGGTCGGACATGGCATGACTGACAGTGCTGCTGTAACAGAGCAGGGCTGTGGCTGCACTGCAGCTCACCTAGGTGCTTCCCACCTTTCCTGGGGAGAGCCTTCAGGTGGCCACCAGGCTGTGTAAGGCAGGAGCCCAGAGCTGCAGCGTACATCATCCGCTGTTTTTCATTTTTAATTTCCATGGCAAAGTAAAATAAAGATTCCTTCTCTTTTGAAACCTCCCCTGTGCTCCTCTTGAGGGCTACCTCTGTGGATGATTAAAGAAAGCCCCAGAGACATTCACTTTCTTCACATGGTATATGTCTTGGCACAGATATTTGTTATTCACTCATTTGCAGTCACTTCCCTCTTCCTGCCTGATCTCAGCTCTCCTGTTTAGAAAGTAGGACTTTTTGGGGATGGAAGGTTTTTTCCCCTTATTAGACTGACTGACTGCTGTCAAACAGGTATTTTTCCCCTGGAAGCTACACAGCATTAAGCAGCCAGGTACCCTACCACTCATTTTCTCTCCCAGTTTTTGCACATACCTCACAGTAGGCTTTGCTCATGGGTCACAGAGAGCCAAGGCTGCACGGTGGACACGTGCTCAGAATTATGTCTCACCCACGCCCTCACAGGACAGCTTCATCCAAACACAGTCCTGGTGGAAACTTGTTTTTTTCCTTTCCTTCAGATTCTATCCCAAAAACCTCAGATAGGCTGCATGTGAAGGAAGAAAAGGAACATATGAGAGAAAACACTCCTTCTTCCCTGCTGTGTTCCCAAGGAGTGTCCATATTTTCTTCCATCAGGGCTGACTTTCCACATGAATATCCCTTTACCTACTTGAAAGTTTGTACAAGTGCAAACATACAACAACCCCTTTCCAGATCCTGAGGAAGTCTTCTTTCCTCCATCCTCTAACTGAGTATCGTGAGACAGAGTAAGAAATTTACATCAGGGCAGGTGAACAAAAGCTCATTTGATACCTACTCCGGAGGCTTCTGCACAGGCTTGCTTGGTCTCCCCTTGCAGGCTGGCCTGCCCAAGCTACTCAATTTCCCTCTCTATCTGCAAACCTCCTGACTCCTCCACATAACTACCTCCAGAATCTGGCTGGAGCACTCGCTCCCTCTCCTCCTGAGCTGCAATAGCAAAAGCCTGGGCACACTGTGATTTTAGGATTGGTGCTCTCTGCTTTTAGCCTGGAGTTTAGCAGCAAAATGTATTTCTAGGGAGAAAGAGTAGTGGCTGGTGAGACCAGGGGCTGCTATTCCAGCCCACAGTGATCCTCACAGCTGCGAGGTGCCCAGCTACTGCTGCTGCTGCTGCTGCTCCCTGCCCAGGGACCCGTGACACAGGCTCTGCTCATGGGCAATGGACCAAGCAGCAAAGCTTCCCAAGCGCCACGGCACGTATCGGTATTGACCTGCTCATCCAGGTTTACACAATCCATGTGCTGCCAACAGATGATGGAAGGCTGGCACAGAGGTTTCACCTTCATGCTCTGTGGAGAAAAAGAAGCTGAAGCTGGGAAGGGCATGGTATTTCTCAGTTGGAAAGCAACTCAGAAAAAAAAAAATCTCAGAGGCCAACTTCTTCCATGTACTTTGGGTTTGAAGTGAGTCCTTTGTCCACAGATCTGTCACCCCTCTGGTTAGCTGATCACCCAGTCGTGCTCTCTTTTGGCAAGGAAATCCCAGGAGCTACTTGATGGCTTCCTTCATGGGAATAAAGTTTGTTCCAAGCAGGAATAGAGACTGTTGTTCCTTCCATTTTAAACAAAGAGAATTTATTCAAAGCTTGCTTTAAATGAGGATGTACAACAGTACAAGGTGATGAGCACTGAACATGACAAATCCAGAGAACAGAACCAGGTAAGAGCTGGCTCTTATGCCACTTGTCCCATAGTTTCCCTAAGCACTTTTGATCTCCATTCTTTTACACACATTAACTAGCTGCTTCCTGCTGGATAGTTTAATTTGATCTAGGAAAACCAGAGAGAATTTGCAATGGAGAGACTCACTCAGTAGCCTGTAGATCTGGTTTTCCTGTGTAAATGGCCATAGTGCACATTCCTGCTCCCATAAAAATATTTTGTATATAAAAGGGTATGTTAGAGCCGTGAAGAAAACCTGCTGTGTTCACTGTCTCCTCAATTAGTAGGCCTTGTCTTACTGATGAACAGATGATAAGATCAATCCTGATGTAAATCAAGCAGAGCAGGGTGTGGAAGCAGCATTTCCCACACCTTTGGGAAAGCCCTGCCCAAGAGCCATGCTCTCACCTTGCTCAGTCCCACCAAAAGCCCTATGTTGCCTTTCTTTGACAGATGGACCAGACAGGTGGGAGTACCAGGAATTCTTCTCTGCTGGTGCCCCTGAGGAGCTGGATCACCCAACAGAGCTCTGGCAATGGGAATTAGCCCTGGTGCCGCCCCAACAACACCCTTGGCCCATTAAGGAAAAGGGCAGTAGGACATGCAAAAAAGTGTGGCCTGCTTGCCCACAAGGGGGTGGATAAAACCATTCTCTAGAGACAAACATGGCTCTTTATTTCTTTGGCAGCACTCAGAGCACCAGAGGGATAACTGCAAGCCAGAGTAACCTGTATCAGCTTAGAGCTGGCAGCATGGTGAAACATTCTCAGGTGTGTCAGAGTCAGGTCCCTCCATGACTCCTACTAAATCTGTGCATTTCAGATGCACATCCTCACTCCCACCTGCTGTTCCTTTCCTCCAAGCTCCCTTCTCGCTCCTCCTGTCCATCAGCACAGGCAAGCAGACCAGGGGATGATTGCACATAGAGGGCAGATGACTCAACCCAGTGGTTCTCTTCTTTCATCAGATGCACAAAACAACATTTCAGACATCACTCATGCTTTTGAGTTAATCTTCCAAACCTACAAACTATGAGCTAACCCCAGGGTTTTCTCTACATTAAATGTGGTGCATATGTGATTTGGGGGAATGTTTGACAGAGTAGGAGGTGTTCACATAAGTAATACAGGCCAGCCAGAAAGTCAGTGGGGAGTTACTTACTCAATGCAAATTGGCAAAGATGGCAGCATCCCCTTGAGAAGACTCAGAAAATTAAATTCAGGCAAAAAGCTAATCTTCTTTCCATTCACTAGGACTAAGTGCTCCAGTGTCATTTTCTCTCTTAAAAAAATTTTAAGGAGTTCTTGATATTTCATTGATCAATATTACACCCTGCTGTTAATAAGGCCTTGTGAAACTTTGTCCTTGAAGGAGCCATTGAGAAAGTCAGCAGCCCAAAGGGACAGACTAGTCCTTAGGAAATGGGGAAGACAGAAGCAGTCTAATCCTCTAGGACTGTAATCCTGCACACCCAATCAAAAGACAAATACACTGAGACTGGAATAAACGTGGGGATGAGCAGTGTGAGGAGCAAACAGGGGCTCTAACTAGAATTTGGCCTCCATGTGAGCATGAGTTCATCTCACAGCAGGGAACCAACTAGCACAAATTGCCATCCTGTGTTTCAATTGCTTTCCGTAGCAGAGGCAAGCATTTACGCAATGATGTCAGGAATTTTAGCAGGATTATGTAATTTTTTTCTGAATTGAGAGAGTGATCTTTGATCTTTCCCTCTGCCGAAAGGAAAAGCCTGGTGAGCACGTGGACTAGCATGAATGGCTTGCATTGCTGTTAGGCAATACATCATCCAGGAGACCAACCTCCTGAGAAGTTAAACACTTAATTTCTGCAGGTCTATGCTTTGCCACAAGAAGAACTGTCAGAATGAATTTTTTTTGCTTCAATTCACAAAGCCAAGAGACCTTTCAGCATTTTCTGTCCTTCTCATTTTCCTTCTTCTCCTTTCTGAGGAGTCTTTGTTTGTCTCACACATCTTGAAAAGTTGTTAAGGCCAGAACAAAGTAGAACAAACCAATCATTTCTCCATATTTAATGAGGTGATCAAAGAAAGAATGAACATACACAATCAAAGCAAAGTGGATGCTCAGAGCTTTCAACAAGACAGACTCTTGTTTGGTAGTAGAAGCCACTCTTTTTCTTTCTTATGATGCAGTTACTTACTTTCCAGAAATCTGACATAAAGTATATTGAATCAAATATATCTTTCCTAACAGCCTGACTACCACAGGGACTTTCAGCAGCTACACTAAAAAAAAAAAAAAGTGCTATATTATTGATCCAAAAAATTGCTTTAAATGACAATGCTAAAAACTGTCAGAAGAATCCTTCTTCTGTGACAATTCACTCAATTGCAGTTTAGACAGTAAAAATCTTGCCAACAGAGAAAGATCAAAGAGCATCACTAGAATTAAATTCACAGCATTAACTACAGTATCTATGTGTAAAACACAGCAAATTAGGTGTGGTTTGTTATCCTTTTATTTTTAAACTGGAGAAAAAGAGTGAGAAAGAGGAGGAGATCTGACTCCTAGGCCTATCCATTCCCCTGCTGTTACTCCTGGCAGATGGGTTGCAGCACACTGGTGTGGGAGTTTGGTGGGCAGTCTGGGACAGTGGTAACAGGGGCTGCAATTTTAATCCAGCCAGGCAGCACAGAGCAACACCACACTGCAGGGCTGCACCAGCTCAGCCAGGCTCTGGGCATGTATTTTTCATTTCTTCCCCTGACAGTGTCTTTGCTCTCAGCGCCAGGCTGGGTGGGTTTTGTCAGAAGAGACTTTCTGGCCCTAGGCACACTCTTCCCAGAAAACCTTGAGGTGCTGAAGATACCTTGTGCCTTCACTGAAGTAGCATTTGCAAGCCTCATCTCAGATGTAGGGCTGATTGGGCTTTGATACAAGGTGGTCAGATCTTTAGTTGCCCAAATGTAGGCTGTCTGGTTTTATATAAAACTTTGAGGGTAAGCCATTCTCACAGTTGCATCCTTTCAACACATTTTTTTTTACCCCTTGTCAGCACACCAAGACATAACACAGCCTGAGGTCTTCACTTAATTCACTGTGGTATAATTTTTCCCTTAGAGTATCAAACCACAAAAACAGCTTATAGGAAATCTTGGCAAAGTTGTCCAAACTCAGCCACTACTCAGTGTGATAAAGAGCAAACAAGGATCAGTGGTTTGCTGCTCTGCCTAACTTACAGATTAACTCTGTATCATTAACTATTTATGTATCAGCTGAGATTTGATTTGATTTTTTTTTTCATAGTGATCTGATTCCTTTAATTCTTTACAAACTTGTTCTGGGGATAGGCAGAAATTTTCAGAGGCAGCAATAACTTTTAATATTCCAGTGTCTTTCAGTCAAAATGATTGGCCACAGCAGAACATCTGGTTCCGTGCTGTCAAGTAATTTCAAAACTTTGTGAAATATCACTCACAGAACTTTTTCTAAAGCATGCAAACCATGGAGCATCTCCTTCTCTGGAGGAAACAAATCCTGTTTTCAGACATAAACATGCATATATACGCAAGCTGCCACTTTACTGTTCATTTCATGGCTTTTGGGGGGGACATTTTTCTCCCCTCACAGTCATAAGCTAAAGTGAAATCGTGTTTCTTGATCAGACTCCTGATTCTTCATAAATCAGAAAGCCCTGCAGCTTCAGTGATGCTGGTTTGCAAACCCACCACTTTTAGGAAGGTCAGTCAGAAAGTTTTATTCTAAAACAAATGTGTGGATTGACCTTTTGGGGCTCATCTATAATATTTCAAAGCATCCACAGACTGAGTGAAGGATTTAAAGCTCACACTGTCTCAAGGTGAGACACAGGGTAGTGGGAAGAGGAGACGAGTACTGCAGTGTGTACTGCAGGAAAGGCTGTGGTGTGGTGCTTCCATCACTGGAATGATTGAAGAATGTATTAGAAAGATACAATATGATAATGGAATACAATATTTTTATAAAGGTAGTTGTTCTTATCCTGGAGCAGAAAGAATCAGGCAATGAGTGGATTGCCTTTCAACCCTGTTCTGCTATGATTTTTATTGCAACCCTTAATGGGTTTCCCTCAATTATTTCTTCCAAGATAGAGCTGTACAAAGTATTTGCTAAGAAACATAAAACTCACAATTACCAAGTTGTATGGTCAGTAGTAAAGCTGTAAGAGTTCACTTTCTAAACAGGAACAGATGGGTTATATTCCAGAGGATTATATATGACCAAGAAAGTGTACTTAACTTGCAGAAAATGGCCAAAAGAAGTCCTCAAGCAGCTACTAGGCATAATGGTATTAAAAGCATAATCAATCTTTCTGTCATATACAGCAAATTATTAAAAAAAAAGTAACTCTCTAAAGATCAACTGGTATTTTTCCAGGGATCACCCTTGCCCAGTGATGGTGGCAGAATACACATGGATTTCCAATAAGGAAAGGAGTGGGGCTTAGCGGTCAAAAATGAGGCCCAAAGCTTCATTTATTCACTGAGGCCCTGCTTGCACAAATGGCCAATTTTTATTTCATGGGGTTTTAATTTTCCATGTGTAGGAATCTAACTTAACAATCAAACAAGACGTGTCAGAGCCACAAATAGAGCTTTTGCTTTGTTATAAATGGCCAGTTCTGGGTGCTGCATAATTGTAATTCTAAAACATTTTGAGGTTTTATATTACTACTTTTTCCAAGCTCATATCACTGCTCACACTGTTCATTAGCACGAGCATATTTTAGAGCAGTTGCTGAAACATCCTGTGGCTGCGAAGGTGGAGTGACAACAGGGGGATATTTTGCTAACAGACACCACAACACCGCACCAGGTGACTGGTCCAGGCACTAACAAAAATGGGAAATGTCTCCTGCACGGCAAATTTAATGCAACAGACCCTGGCCTGTGTCTGCACCCCAGACAGTGTAAGTGGACTCTGGTCAGGCTGCTGCCTCCTGCCGCAGGAGCGCTCGGGGGCTGCGCCCGCCCGGCTGCCTCTCCTGTGTCTGTGTCAAAGCCCCCTCTGCTGGGCCAGCCCGGCGGGCAGACAGGGCAGCCCCACAGCAGCAGATCAGCCCTTCCTCCCCAGAAAGGGGCGAGTCAGCAAAGCAATGCCCCCTCAGCTGTCCCTCCTACGGGGAGCCCTTTCCCCACGGATGCAGTGCCAGTCATGGAGCGGTTTTGTAAAACACAGCACGCTTGGATGTACAAGCACAGAAGGCCTTTTCTCCCAAGTGTGGGGGACTCCTGAGTTTCAGGCTGTTCCCTGATATCCTGTCGAGGCAGTTCTTAACCGGTGGAGGGCAATGCCATTCCTCAAGAGATGTTTTGTACTGCCAATCCTTTAATTTTTTGGAGAGGATCGTCTTAGTACTGGGAGAGATGTCAGGGAAGTTTGAAGAGTGAAACCAAAATGTTCCAGTGAGTTGAGCAGACTACTCTGACACCTTGAAATCACTCAGCATCAGAGAAGTCCTGGAGCAAAAGTAAGGATTTTTATTTCCCTGAACATGATGTTAAAGAGTTATTTACTCTGTTCAGAGAGAGTTACAAATGAATGAAACGTGTCACACTCCAGCTTCCTTGCTCTCATTTAGCTGAGTGTTGCCTATGTCCCCCTCACTCACGAGCCACTGAAGACAAAGCAACTCCACAGCTCCCTTTGATGTATTCTCATGACTATCTGATTCTCCAGACAAGTCATTACGAGCTGTCCATTTTCAGCTAGATCTTGATTCCAACAAAAGCTTCCCAGCAGCCCCTTTTCCTTACTATCTGCCACACCCAATATCTAAGCTGCACCCAGGGATGACCCTGTCCAGCTGCTCAATAATGCATTAGGACATCAGTCAATATGGCTTTTGTCAATGAGCTGCTGTCTACAGCAGGAGAACCTTTTAACATGCAGGAGGGGGAAGAGCTGTGGGTGCTTGCTGGACAAAACTGGATGCTGTTACTACCTGACTTCATAATAAACCAAGTTATGCTGTGCTGTCAGTGTGAATTTTCCTGCCAGGCACTTCTGCTTAAGCAGTTAACAATGGCACAAATCTGTGGGTTCAGCATCTAGGCTGGCTATAACAAAGTCATTTATACAACCTATGTGGGGTCCTTTCTGGTGTCTGGTGACAGGGGTTTCAAGTTTCAGAACTAACAAAATGGATTATCTTCACCATGTGGTGTTTTATAACACATGCTGAAAATGACATTTAACACAAGCTTGTAAGTGAAAGGCAGTGATGCAGCCACTCACTCTGCCTTGATGGAGACTAAACATGACAGCAACTCAAATAAACACGGGCACTATCATTAGTTTGCAATGAATCTCTCTCACACATGGCTTGCTGGAGCTGTGTGACAGCATCTCACAAAGACAGAAGAGAAAGCATCCCTAGTGAGCAGAGGGAAGTACTGGAGGGGAAAGGTCCACAAACCACTGAGAGGCGAGAGTAAAAAGCAGCTGAAACATGTGACTGAGGAGAATGGAGCCCTGTAATTTTGTGAGGACTCAAGTGAAAAGCATGTGAGCCATGATACTCAAGGAAATTTTTGCAAGTGGAGTAATCAGTAGAGCAATAAATGTAACCAACATTTTCAGTGCAGGTAAAAATGGCAGAGACATTAGGAGGTGGTAGAAGAGAGATACAGAAGTGTGGAAGAGGTGGCATAGTTCCATGGAAGAGTACCACAGTGTTGGAGAAGGAGCAGTCCATAAACTGTCCAAACTACTCACTGTGAACCAGCACACGTGAAAAGCAACAAAAATAAATAATGTTCATTTCTTTTGGAAAACAAATTTTAAATCAGTATATTAATCTGAGCCCCAAATGATTTATTTTCTGGAACATGTGTTCCATGTGGGCAAACTATGAGATAATGAAACTCACCTTTCTGCCTCAAACATGTTTCTGTCATAGTACACTCTCTTCCTGATTCCACTGCCTGTAAAATGAAGTAAAACCTACTATCCTGCTCTATCAGACCTTGTCAGAGATAAATACTCTGATATTGCAAGGGCTCAGATACAGTGGTGTCCTGAAAGAGATGAACAGAGAGCAGTCTTAGCAGGCCTTTTACTGCAAACATGAACATCCTACCCCTCTGAGACAAAATGAGAGGCAGTGTTTGCTGCTTTGCTGTTGTAGTCACAGTCTGTCCCTGATGGCCAATCTTTGAACTCATGTGGAAATCAAACAGATCAGTAAAACCTACTTCAAAGTTTAGTTTTAAAGTTCGACAAATTTTTGGCAAAAAACCCCCCCACAAATCTTGGTCAGCAGTCTTATCTAAAACAGCATTTCCAAAGTTTCCTCTTTAAATCTCTTGAAACAAAAGACAGTAGAAATACCTGGCAGAAGAGGGTATGACCAAAGCTTTCACAACTCATCTCCTTGACATCCACAGGTTTTGCTGAGGTCTCAAACAGCACAGTTAACTTTACCCTTTTGTCTTCTCCTTCACAGGGATGCACTCCACAAATTTGGCTCTTTCAACCCCTCCAAGGAATTCCTTGCTTGGACTAAGGTTGTGTTGAAGGGATCTCATCCCTAGTAATTATCTCAATTCAGCCATGTGGAAATGGCTCTTTTTCATTTCTGAGCTTCTACCTACTTGAAGTCTAAACCTCACAGTTACAGCTCTGTGTAATTTTTGATCAGTTTAAATTTTCTCTTTCATCCACAACTGGAGCTGGAAAAACTGACTCTCAACAAATAACATGACCCATGATGTAAGAGTCTTTTTCCATCTGCAGAATATTTGCCATCAATTGTAATTTTCTCAAATGTATTTTTGTTTTCTACCACTGCCAAAAGAATAGTTTTGTTCTGTAAAACTCTAGTTGCAAACACCATTCTGCAAACAACTGTGCAACTGTTTAATTTACCAATTACTTCAGTAAGTAAATTTATAATTATCTGCTAAGACAGAATGTAAAGAAATACTTAATGTTCCAGACTGAGGTTTGCTCAGCTGTTATTGTCTATGACCGGGACTGCTTCCAGCCCTTGGCTGCAAGAGGAAAAATAACTGTGTAGCTTATATGTATTTCTGTTTCACTGAATACTTTTGCATTTAGAGTTTGAATGTAACTCCTCTCAGATATTCCAGAGAAAGTTATGTACCAGAGAACAGACAAAACCAGACGTAAAGTAGCTGCCGAAACTCACTCAAATGTTGGGTCATAGCAAACATATTTTTGCAATACTGACTTTCAAGCATACCCCTATACACCCTCAGCGAGCAACAAGGTGTCCCATAAACAGTCTGAAGGTCAAAAGCTTTGTGTTTAAATTACAGTGTTTATGGCCCCCTCCTTCAGAGACAATAAGAAGGCTTGTTAACAGGTTCATAAATCCAGGTGTAAAGATTAACCCAGTCATCCAAGCCTATATGTCACTACTGAATGTGAATGTTTTTGGAAGATGGTAAATAACAACCTTAGTGTTTACTGTTATGTGCTGAATGCAGATTGGAGTCATCTTTTCCCTTTGTATTACAGAATATATAATAAATCCTGAAAAACTATCAGCATTCTTATAGAGCATGCTTCAAAAGAGCTTTCATTCTTCTGAGTCAGGTTGAACAGTTCCTGGATTCCTGATTGCACTGAGTGGTGAGCAAAACTAACTCAGGAAGAAACCAGCTCTCTGTGTTAGCCTGCTACAGAACTTGCCTTCACACTTATCTGAAGTGACAGCCCCTCTGGGTATGCACTCCTTACTGCCCTTCATTTAAATGCTACAGCTTCTTTTCTTTAAATGCACTTATTCTGAACAGAAGACTAAACAACTGTTATATCCTAATTTAATCCATGTAAAACCTCACATCTAAAAGGGCTGGACAATAAAATGAAAGGAGATGTTAACACTGAGTACAAATTCCCAAAACCAGACTCCAGCACACAATTATCTTACAAATAAAAACTACATGACAAGCCTCCAATGGAGTTTAGAGCTTTGTTCCTGATCTTTCTGCAAGATACTCTGAAAACCAGGGACACTGAACCCCCTGGCAATTCAATGGTCGTTTTATCAGAGTTACAGTTAATTTCTGGTTGTTCATGGACAGATTATCCAGGGTACAGCTCAATGGGCTCCTGCTTTCCCGAAAAAAATCTTTGGCTATCACACAGAGCCCAGCAAGAATTTTCAACTTCTCCTGCAGGAAGAAGAACTTATTTCTAAACCCAACTCTCCAAATCTCCCTTTTTTTTTTCTCCAGTTACATATTTCTGCACAATTTTTACCTTGTATAGAAATTAAATCAGTTCCTTATTTTTTACTTTCATGCCTGCCATATTTAAACAATAGCTCTTCCTACTATTCCTTAAGTGCATATTTTATGAAGCTTCTTCCCAACTGATAGTTTGGGGAGAATATAAAGCAAATTTTATAAAAAATGTACTGTAGATACTTCCTTTCCCCAAAACGAAAAAAAATCTGCCCAAATTCCCTAACAAATTCAAGTCTGTTGCTATGCATTGTCTCTATAGTTATTATTGTCAAATTCTCAAAACACGTACCCAGAAATGTTTGATATGAGCTTTAGGAGAAACACTAAACAAGTTTTTAAGTGCTTACAGACTAGTTCACATCTCTGTAAAGGTAAATTTTGGGCCTTTAATAATATCTTATTTTACAGCTCCAAAGGAAAAGTAAGCTCCCTGGGTTGGCAACTTGTGCTTGTGCATTCTGGTGTGATCGTTGCCAATAGCAGGAACTGGAAAAAGTGAAAGTGAAAATAAGGGACACAACAGTGTGTAGTGTAAAGCCAATGGGGAGCTCACCTGAGATGCCCCAACTTTTATGATGATCCATCCATCTGCTGCCTTGGCACAACGCTTCTCATGCTCAAGCTCTGTACCAGGAGCTAGAAAACAAATAGACATTGTCTTAAAAAGAGTGGTTTACAAATTATTTTCCTTCTGATTCCCCACAATCATGGAGAACCACCTGCTTCAAGAGAGCCTGTGCCATTCCCTTGCCCAACAGTTCCCCACAGGCTGTGATCCTGCCATTACACCCCATCAGCTCCTTTGTATGCTTCGGGAAGTTGACAAGAGTCGGAGACCAGGAGGGCTCCACTCGGGCTCAGGGAGCTGCTGCTGAACTCACTGCCTTTGCTCTTGCTCTCTGGCACACGTGCCCCAGACACAGACCAGGATCACGTTGTCCTGGTGATTCCTGGAGGGACCTGGTGGAGGCTGTCACAGCTCCTTCCTCTCCTGTGCTTTGAGGTTTCCATCACTTGGAGGTGCCAGCAGTAGCAATACATGCAGGTGTCATTGAGCGATGGTGACAGGTCTGGCCAAGGCAAGCAGGTGACCTGGGAACTGATCCCAGTTTAGACACAAATCCCGGTATCATGAGTGATTTTTTCCTACTGTGTCAATTCGTGGAAGCTCCTGCACAACTGAAAAATACTGAAAGCAATGAAAAACTGCACCAGGAAATCTGCAGAAGCAGACGGACCTTTGAAAATGTTTGACCTTTTAGCCTTAGGTGGAGGATGCTGAGGACAAGGAGAGAAGGACAGGGGAGGGCTAATGCTGGCACCATCCAGCCCCAAGTGTCAGAATCCACCCAGCTTTAGTAAATGCAGGCACAGAGAACAGAATGTTGCACAGGTGGCTGTGAGTGCCTTTCTGCTCTCACGAAAATTATTCACTCTCCAAATGCCTCAGGTGCCCTGTTCAAAAATACAAATAATATTTCTCTCCCACCAGGATTCATTAAGATCAGTGAAACACTTAAGGGTTTGGGGGGAAGTGTTTTCTCTATAAATATGGCCAATAATATCACACACTAAGCTATCATTCCTTTCAGAAACACAACTAAAATACATTTAGTGATGTAGAAAGGTTTCTGGATGATCTGTGTACTTCCAGGAACTTCAGAATGGCTCAGAGAGCAAAGACTATGAGATGGCTCTGCTCCATTAATGTGAGTCCTGCTCCATTAATTTTGGTCTCACTTTTGTTGGGCAATTATATAATTTTTCCAAGACAGCACTGGATAATCCAAAATTTTACATTCTGAATTTTAAAAATAACAGTCCCTTTTGCCAGAAACCCCTTTATAAATACATAATATAGAAAACAGAAACCAGTAAATTAAAAAGGGCTCTTAGACACCTCATAGTAATAATTAGCATTTTCCTTCTTATGTTCGAAGGAACTTGCATAAATTACCCAATTAATCCCAGCTCCTTGGGATTCTCTTGCCCCACTGCACTGGCCAGCTCTGTTGTGCCTGCAAGGCCCAGCAGCCCCTGCCAGGGAGAGGATAGGTGGTCCAACCCTGAGTATGCAGCCCAGCTGCCTCCAGCCCACCTGGCCACCCGTGGTGTTCCCCCACATCACAGAACATATCTCCTTGCAGGTTTCTCCAAGCACGGCCACTTACCAGGAGCTGCCCCTCTCTGGACTGCGAAGCAACTCTGTAGTGAAACCCAACAGCAGCTTGCAGGACCCACAGAAAGGGAAAACCCTTGTCCAAGCATCAAATTCAGCAAATAGGGCAGGATGGAGCCAGGTGTGCCCTGGTGCCCTAACCCCAGATTACAGGTGAGGATGGCCCTGAGAGCCAACACTGAAGGTGCCTCCATGTGCTCAAAACCCTGGAGGAGCTCTTGGTTGTCCTCCAAGTGCCCCAGAACCACGCTGTGGGACGAACCTGCTGTAAGGTATGATTTGAAATTCGGACCCTCTGGGACCACCCACAGTCTCCCCAAAGCTTTTGCCAGTCTCACTTACTACTAAACACAAAGTTTCTTCTCCCAAGGCAAGCTACCATGATAAAGAGGTGAAGCCAGACAAAGCTCAAGTGTCCCCCCTGTCCTCTGTGGAGAGAGGACAAGTTTCTCCCTTCTCTCCTCAAACAGACACCTTTGGACAGCTAAGTGGGTTAATGCACATGGCTGAAGCACAGGGACTGTCCATACAGGAAAAGTGAAAGCAAAAGCTTTTTGTGTAAACCTTGGCAAAGATTTTTTCAAAATTTTGAATGTGTCCTACTGTCATTCCTCAGTCACTCCTTTCACTGCCAAATTGGCATCAGTTTGGAGCACTGCATAAAATACTGGTGCAAGTCATTGATCTCTGGTTGTATCTCTGCATTAAATACACACAGATTTTTAAAATACAAATTATTTCAATAACTGAATTGATAGCCCATTAAGGGCCAAATTACCTTTGATATTAACAGGATCATGGCTTCATAATATGATATGTGTTCATCTGTGATAAAGGTGTATATTTTAATGAAAGAGATCAGCTAAAGTAGAAGCAGCTTATCTCTTCTCTCTAAAAATTTTTTAAATATGGGTCCTCAGACCCCTGTTTTGTGTGTTCTCACATTGGAGCACTGTGCTATTTCACCTCCCTCTGCTTTACTCTTCTGACAGTCAGTGTAGTGTAGTATTGTGAGCTTCTGGGGTTGTCAGTGTTTGGGCTTTTTAATTAAATCTAAATAAACTTTAAACGTATTACAATCTAGGAATGTCTAGAAAAGTTATTTAAATATCCTTGCTCATAAACCACTCGAGCTGCACTAAATTCAGACCCTCAGATTAAATCCTGAAAGATTCCAGGGAGATTTTCAGTTCTGACTGGCTCCATGACCTGTTCTGCAGAGCAGATCCCAAACTCGGAGGTGCAGGTTCTGTGTACCCCAGTACACCAGCTGGTAGCAGCACCCCAAATACCCTGCATACACTATTTCAGAAGAGAGCCAAATCCTTGTGTAGGATGGATGACATGAAGCTCCAATAACAAAAAGATTAAATTGTGCCCCTTGGTCCATCTCCAGAAGAAAGGACCTTAGGTGCGTTACACCAACTGCTCTTGGACACATACACTGAAGATAAATATGCACACTATTGAAATATTTTAACTGGTTTTTTACCTTTTTATTTAATAAAAATTTCTTTCTAAATTAGTGCTTTTGCAAGCAGTTCTACATCCCTTCTCCAGCTCTTTTTTCCCCCAAACCAGCAGGAAAGAACTTGATTCAAAATACAAGAAAGAGGTTTCATTTTCTCTTTCTTATGGCAGAGTTATATTGTTTCCTTCTTTGTCCAAGTCACTCTTCACATTTTCATTTCCGGAGAGTGACTTTTTCTGGAGGTACAAATATGTCTGTTTAGAGAAACAAAATCATAGAATCATAGAATACACTGAGTTGGAATTGGTTTTTGCCTTTCTCTCTCTTTTTCCATTCTTTCTCCTCAACAGGCCAACCAAACCCCTCAGTTTAAGACTCTGACCCTGCCTGCAGGACCACTGCAGAAGCTGCTGGCAGCACAGAGGGTTGAACACCCACCTCTGCAAGGCTGGGGGCTGAGCCCCCACCAGCTCCCAGTCTTCCTCAGTTCAGGGCAGCACTGGCCGTGGGAGGGACGGTGAGTGATGGATGGATGCTGACAGGAGCACGGCCCCTCGCCCTGCTGGGGGCTGAGCGCTGCTTTCAGCAGGATGCTCAGCCACTACCGTGCACCAGGCCCTCAGAGAGCTCTTTCTGCCAGCCGGGAGTCTCCCAGCTGAACCATGCTCCGTTCTTAGCAGGGCCTCACATGTAACACTAGAAAGTGCTTGTCAGCCCTCTCCTTGCTCACAGCATTTCTTGCCTCACACTCCCCTTCAGGATGTTTCTTCTTGTCACTGGTGGGAGGTGCAGCCGCATCTCTTCAAGAGAATGTTTACCAGACACCATGGGGCAGTCTAGAGGAAAATAGCGAAAAATTGGTTTTTCTAGCTCAAGAGCAGGTCTGTCCAACTAAAACCTGATGGCAGATTTGTCCTACTAGAGAAGGCAAGAGCTTTTCATTACATATGTACACACAATGTGACAGGGAGACCTGCGGTTTTCCTTCAATACTTCTTTTAGTTGCCACAGATCTTTGCAAAGCAGAAAGGATATGGATCAGACCTGTAGGTACCATCCTGCTGTAACAGGTCCAAAGCTGTTTAACAGGAATTACTCACTTATAGCACAAGGATATTCAGCCTGCCTCTGGCTGCATTTCATATGATCTATAGATAAACATTATATGCAGCTAATCGTGCTTACAAGAGCTTCATATTCATTGCTCAGTGATATACAAAATATATTTCTTTATCTATTAAATCTTCACTATCTGTAATTATTCCCCAGGGTACAATAGATAGTGAGTCAGCAGGCACAGATTTAATTATCAGTTTTTACTGTAAGATGATGATGTTTATTGATATCACTATCAGACAGACACTGAAATGAAGCAGATGTTAATCTGAGGTTAAGCTCCAGGAGGCGCCAAGCAGTCTGACCAAAGGGACTGATGTTCATCAGATAATAAAAAGAGGAGACCTCCCTCCCTCCCTCCCTCCAGAGGCCTGCACAGAGCTCACAGATGTACAGTCCTCTTCTTCAAATTCCTCCTCACACCATTTCCAACCCCCAGTAACAAGCAGCTTGCCCCTTATTGCAAAGCTTTCAGTCAGCTCTAGCAGACAGTTTAACTAACCTGGCATCTTATTTGGCTCACACAAGAACTTTGTGGTGGGATTTGGTTTCTTTTTCCCCAGTATATCCTAAAGGGTGATGTCAGAGAAGTTGAAAACAGAAGTGAAATGGTGACAAAGTTGCTGTGACATCACAGTTGTGACCAGAGTCTGTCACTGATACCCATCAAATCGATGTCTGCCTTTGGTAAATCCATAGCAAGGTAAAACACTGCTCCCAGGTTCAAATGGTAAAATGTAATGGAAAAGGACCTTCTGTGGAGGAGGACAAGATGACAAAGTAACAGCAGCTTTCCATGTGTCTCAGAATGCCATCACTTTCTAGTGTTGAGTGCAATAATGTGACAGCCTATAAACTAATGAAAAATATGCTGGCAGCTGACACTCACTGAAATATAATAATGTTTAACATTAGATCTTGCAAAATGACTGGTGAGCTGGTGAAAATGATCATTTTACAGGTATTTCAGTGGTACACTTCTTTCCTAGCAAGAACATATCTGTCAGTTTCAGTGAGAGTTAAGTGGATAACAAACCCCACGTGATGTCTTTTCTACATAGAGGCTCATGCTGCATCCTACAGCAACCCCATACTTTTAGTTATTACTCTGGATCAGCAAGGGGATAATTAGGCCATACCCTGTTGCATTCAGGTCCTGCTGTTCTGCTTTCAGCCCAGAAAAGGCATGGTCCAGCCTCATGCCCTGCCTGCCACAGCAGCTGGGTGATTTCCCTCTGGCCCTGGCTTGGGTTGACATGGGCAAGTCTCTGGGCACAGGACTGCAGGGCATGGCACAGACAGGCTTTGCACAGGAGCTGATTATCTTGAGAGGTACAAACAAGAGACAGAAATAAAACACCTCATCAGCCAACATCAAAGAGCAGTTAAGTGGTGAACCTGGAACCAGAACAGGGAGCTGCTAGATCACATTGATTGCATGTGTCATGCAGTCCCTCAGGTCATTTTTGCTCTGTTCAGGTCAAAGTCAGAAAGAGTTTGACAGAACATGAATATCCTGTCCTTGAGGTCCTGCTCTTAACACCACCCCGGCTGGATACTTAGAAGCAGGACCCTCAAAAAGTTGACAGTGGTATATGTTTAAGTTAATGTAAAAAGATTGCTTTAGATTACTAAGAAGAGAGACTTAATACTCTTAGAAACGAGCAGAGTTAATGAGATGGGGGGGCAATGGGCCTTTTTTTCAATTAAAAAGAGAAAAAGGAGAGAGACCAACCTCTGGAATTTCAACACATGAGAAAAGATCATTTGCAAGAGTCACGTTCAATCTCTGTGCCGAGCTGAAAGGAATTTGTGGTTTCATTTGAGGCCCTTTGGGACTGTTTTTCATGTCAAAATTACGTTTGCTATACTTTTTTTGCTCTTCCAAGATTTACTGAAACAAAGGAAACATGTGAATGAGATTTGAGACAACTTCTTTCTCACCTGTCAGGAAGGTAATCCCCAACCTTCAGATAAATGTGGGCGTGTGGTTTCCAGTGTTCTCACTCCATATGTCTTCACAAACACCAAATAGATCTAAAGTAAAAGGACAGGTTTTTCCCTCCACAGATCAAAAGGTTAAAGTGATGGACCTCGCCCAGGCTGATCCAGACTTTCTTCCAAATAATGCCTTCATTTTCTCTCCTTATAGAAATAGATTCCCTGGCACAAAAATTCGGAGAAATATTGAAGACACCAACCCAGCCACCAACCAGCACCACTGATCTCAGCCATATCAGCAAGAACTGGAAAAGCACTATGCCAAATTTGGCAATTGATCCTTACAGGTGAACCACTGCAACGTTTTGACCACTGTAACTCTGAAATGAGGTAGAGATTTAGTTGCTGTTTTGTCCTGACTCTCATCCGTAAAGAAAAGTGGTGTTTGATGCTTTGTGTCAGCTCTCCTCCTCCAATATTTTGGACTAAGTACAAAAGAGTAATCACTATAGCTCTAACATCTCCTGCTCACATGAAACCTTGTGGGTTTGAAATCTGCCTTCATGTGCTTGTGTTCACACTGAATTTGGGGAAATATCCATGAAACCAGAGGGAGTGGCTCCAGCAAAACAGAAAAAAGAAAAGGTGGACATAGAAAGCCCTGATTGCACTACACCACACCTCCACCCACAATTAAAGGAAAGTTTAATCTGTGTATATGCATTCACATGAGGAATTTTTACAGGTAGAGCTGTTTCAGTCACAAATCACACCTCTTGGCACTCTGGCCACTGTTTATACAGTAGGTCCAGCCCTTGCCTTACCCCAGAGGCAAAAGTTTCCTGTACTATAGAATATAACACAAGGTGAACACTTGAAGCACCAAGCTCAGGCAGTCTGGATGCAACCAAAGCCTCCTTGTTTCCAGTATGAGCTATTGGATCTGGCATGGGCATGAACAGGTCAGGGAGGGAAAACAGCAGCTGGATTGACAGCTGCCCAGCTGGCTCCACCACTCACTGGCTGGGAGTGCATCTCTCTGCTTTTATTAACCTATGCTTTTATTGCTACATGGCTGGATAGCTTTCCAGAGCAAGGAAATAGTGAGGGGAAAAAATAAAGGGGGGGAAAAAAGTGCTTTACCTGGGATTTTGCCTTTGGAGAAGGTTGTGGATGTTCAACTAATTATTTCCAAGGTGGCAAACACTAGCTAGACAAGACTTGATTTGAAACCCCATTGAAACAACAATACAACATTTAGCATGCAATATAAGAAAGTCTGTGTGACACACTGAGGTGTTTCTTCCTGACGTGAATGGACAGAAGTTATACATAATGCAAATCCCTAAATGCTGACAGACATTTGCAAGAATGCTTACATTTATTTTTCATAGCCCAAAGAAATCGATCTCTAAGGACATCCCATGAGAGACCGCATTTGGCCCTGGAATATTGTCCTGGGAGAGTGTGTTTCTGTCTTCCATCTGACACATTTTACAGAGGGTATCAGCCATGGGATTTGCACCTCAGCTGTGTCACGAGCAAAGAACTGCGATTGTTTCAATATGCTACGCTGGGACATTTAAACATTGATATTGTGAGGTACTACTTTACAATTCCCATTAGATTTGTTGTAAAGCATACATTTATGAAACAAAATATTTCTGTACTCACCCATAAAACTCTATGTTATAACAGTATTGAGCATCTGGTTTTAATCAGAGGTCAGGAAATTCACTGTTCTAGCTGGAACTCCATCCTTTCTTAAACTCATTGTGTTTAACTTCTGCAACTCAGATGTGAACAGGTTCTGTAAAAGTCTCACTGTCCCTACTGAAAGACAAGCACAACAGGCATCAGGGTTTGGAATTAAATGACATTATCAGGGACATTTCTGCTTTCTGGGTCTTTCTGATGGAGCAGCTTGAACAGTGGTAGTAAAGCAGGACAAAAAGACCACACAGAACATCATTGCTAATAATCTGCACAACATGTTAATGTTGTGAAGCAGGCACATTTGAAGTCAACTCTCAGATCGAACCTCTATCTGAAAATGGTTTATTACTTTTTAAGATTCTGTTTAAATTAATTTAATGCTTCCTTTCTCTAAAACCTCATTAGGGATTTTGCGAATAAAACACAATCAGGATTGAGAACCAAAATAATCTTTTTTTAATGCAAATCTTTTCTAAATCATTTTGTTCATGAGTGAATCAAAAATCCATAGATGGAAAGAAAATAAATGAGTCCAGTGCACATAAATGAAGTGGTGGAAATAATGCTGGACAAAGAGTCTTGACTGCTCCATTTAATAATTTTCAATTGATCAGCTTTCCTTATAAAGAAATGAATTTTCATTTACAGGGTTTTTGTAAGTGTTTTGTAAGTGTTCTACAACATATATTCTCTCATTAATTTCAGTCTTTGTTCTTGAGGTTTTTTCTGCTCCTACAGCTAAGTCATGCTGTCAGCTTCGAGTTTGATTAAAAATTGGGCCCCATAACCCTTCCCAAGAAAATAAATGGAGTATCTAAGTATAGTTGAACCTTCAAAGGTTCCTTTCAGCTGTGATGTTACACATTCACATAACTCTTCCTTGAAGTTTAGCCAAACTCTTGTGATCTGCAGAGTTCTGCAAGAAAAAACTTTTCAGAAAAGCCTGAAGGGGCAAAAAAATCCTCTGCAAAACTCTCCTGCACATCTAATACCTGCAGGACTAGAGCTGTGACTGGAAATCTTGCAGAGAATTAGCCAGCCTCTCTATTTTTGCAATATTGATTATAGGTGCTTGTCAAGAGGGAGATGCTACATCAAGCTCACTATCACTTCTCAATCCAGTGGCCAAGAAGGCA
The DNA here is from genome assembly GCA_013397295.1 of Polioptila caerulea. Taxonomy (NCBI): domain Eukaryota; kingdom Metazoa; phylum Chordata; class Aves; order Passeriformes; family Certhiidae; genus Polioptila; species Polioptila caerulea. Next base: position 930,976 of record VYXF01011024.1, read on the forward strand.
AATTGTACATTCACAACTATATTTACCACTTAGAGTTTTAAAGAAATATATATCATACTGCTCAGATCACCAGAAGTTGGATGCTGCTTTCATCTAACATCTGAAGCATTGAAGCAATTCACTGCTGTGTCCCTTTCGCCTGATAGGATAGAAAATATTAAGTTACACATTTAAGCTAACTCACAGTGTGGTAATGTGTAGATAGAAAAACACAAACATACAGAAGAGCCTAAAAACATTGTACTAGAAATGGTATTTTCACAAATGGAGATAACAGGAGAGACCTGTAAAGAGGAGTTTACATAAATCTATGTCACATGAGATATGATCTAGGTTTGTCTCAAGAAAGGCTATTCTGATTAACCACTGCCTTTAACTACTGTTTCTTCATCCCCTCTGTCTCTTTGAGAGCATTTAAAGAATAAATAAACTCCTATTTAATTTTTATGATGAGGAGATTCAAGAGCTGCCAGCCATTGCCATTTATTTCCAGTCCTTGTGGGCATTTTTTTGGCTTTTATGTTTTTGAAGAAGCAGACTGTGGATGCCTGTTATCTATGCACAGCACGCAGGACAAATGCAAATACTTAGTGGTGTACCAAATATGACCCTTTGATTTTGCAGATGGGAAGCAGAGGAATACTACCCAAATTACTAAGCCTTCTAAATGTAAGGCTGAATGACCTGTAACAGAACAATAGGTGGTGAAAAAAAGGTAACAAAAACCAAACCAGAAGAAAAAATACACATTAAACTGGAAAAAGGTGAAATGTGAAATCTATCCCTTTTCTATAAACACATGTGGAAAGAATAACACCTAGCCTTTTTTATTCTTGGCTTCCCCCCACCACCTTCTTTACATTCCAAGAGAAGATCTGCCAACTTTTGGCCATATCTGTTTCTCTTCTGTTGTTTGCCAGCATTAGTGCGCTCTAGCCCACATTCTTTCCTAAGACTTCAAAAACGAGCCATTTGTTAGGTCCAACTGTTTAAAGGACCCAGCCACCCTTCCCTCCTCTGCCTGGAGCAAGCTGGGTGGTTCACAGGCATGCACCACCCCAGCTGACACACTTGGGTTTGGCAGGGACCTCTGACTGAAAAGGCTCCTGAACCAGACTCACAGTGTGCGCCTCGTGTTACCAGAGATCAGAAGACCTCGCACCAACACATCCAAATGCTTCTAATGCTCCCTTTGTCCTAAAGCACACATAGAGGCAAACATACCTGTGCTTTGCTTATTGAAGCTGCTCCTGCAGGGCTTCAGGGCTTCTGTTCTGCAAAGCATTTCCAAAGTCTTAGATCTGGATCTGCTTATCGTTACATATATAAACAGAGGGTGAATTCACCTCTACACTACAGTTTAGCACAGTTTTAAGATTTGGGTTGGACTCTAAGGCTCTAAACAAAAGGCTGAGTTTTTACCAAGAGAGATTATTCAACATAATTAAAAAATAAAATATTGAGTAGGTTAGGGTGTACAGTACTCTTTCTTTGCACATAATAATGTGAGAAGGGGTTAAGATTCAAATCTGATATAAAATGAGTCAACACAGCATTGCCAAAGCTACTACCCACTTCAAACAGGTTTTAGTCTGTCCCTAGAGAAAAAAGGAATATAAATCTCAAACAGCTTGATTCCAAGTCCACTGATTTGAACGTTAGCTTTGTTTAGAAGAGTAGCCTTTCTGTTGGAATTTCTTTCAAAGATAATAAAAAAGCCAGCTACCATACCAAGAGCTATTACAATATAGGCAACAATTCTTGTGCCCTGCTTTCTCTCCCTTCCTCCCCCCATCCCTCTCCTCTCTTTCTCTCTCTCTCCTCCCATGCCTTTTTTTCTTCTCATGGAGAGGAAGTTTACCAGGACCTGCTGAGTTGTTTGCCTGATGTCATCCCATGAGCAGTGGAGTGAGGAACAGACCCAAGAGCTCCTGAGTGCTCACAGCCAGTCTCCATGGTAGAAGTATCCTCAGCCACACAGCCCTGGATTTGCGTTTTGGGGGAACACTATATGGGATGCAGGATAAGAGTAGTGAACCACTGGCTGGACAAAGACTTCAGGTTTGGTTTATTTTTACATTCAGCCACAAAGCAGTTCAGATTCAGATCCAGCTGCCTCAGCATTTGGTAGTGTTCAGCTCTGGGGTCAAGGTTGCCTCTCTGTTATGAATGTGGGTTCAGAGTGTGTTTTGATTTACTTCCTACAATTCATACAGATTATTAGGTATGAGAAAAGAGAAAAGAACTATTAGGATTACAACATACAATAAGCAATAGGGGGTGCTTTGTTAATATATCTCTGTCTGCTGAAGGTGGTGTTTAGCACATTTCTGTATTTAGGCCAACAAAACTCTCTTAGAGGTAAAAAACCATTGTATAGTGATTAAAGACACTGACAAATCCAAAAAAATGGACAGTTAATACCATGTTTAGGCTCTCATTTAAGAGATTTTGCAGAGAAGAGTGTTACTTAAAGCTAACTGCTGTTGACCATTGGAGAAATGAGGAAAGATACTATAATCTTATGCAATCCCAGTTTTGGTCTGTTCCCTTGACCTGGATTAACCTTTTTCCTTTTATCTGTATTTTAATTCCAAACACCTCGCTTAAATGCAACTGTATCCAGGTCTCTGCTAAAAGCTTTAATGAGCAACACTAAGGTCAGCGGAAATGTTTGAACTTTATTATTATTTCATACAAATGCTGTAGGGATCCTTGAATCTCCCATAGTTATTAGTTATTTTGGTCTCCAGTGAGATGTTCAGCATCTGGCTGTATTAGTTTATTGATTTCTTTTTTAAATGGTTGTCTTTCAAGAGCCATTTAAAATACGTGTTTCTTCTTCTTAACTTACTTACAGGCACACTGAACAAAGGTTGCAGGGAACTCAGTTCAACTTTCTTTTGTAAAGAAGCAAACAGCAAAATGGCCTTAATAATCTTAATGTAAATATTTCTATTTCTTTCTTTTGTGAAGAAATCGTGAGTATATACACAGCACACTTCCACTACTTTTACTACATTATGATTAACTACTGTTAATAGACTCATGAAATAACAACTGTGCATTCTTTCAATTTATTACATCACAATCAAATGTATTATTTTGTGCAATCAATATTAGCAAAGATCATGTTCATTTAAGTGCGCACACTGTTTTGTAGACTGAATGTAGCACATAAAACTTCTTGTCTTTAATCAATAGAGATCCCAGAGCAGCTAATTGTTTTATAAATTATTAAGCATTCTTTTCATTTTTTGCATCCCTAATACCTAGGGAACTTATTACTGGACCAGGATTCCAGCTGTTCTGTTTCCAGTATCTGTTCACATAAGAGGGAGTAATTCCCTTACGTGGTGTCTTTTGACTTTCTTTTATAACCAATCCAAATTGGTTTGGATAAAGACCACACGGGTGAGGTCAATATTGCAACATGGACTGAAAACTGGCTGTCAGACCCCAAAACCCACAGTGAGCATGCAGTGAGGGTCAGGCTGATAGGGACAGATTAGGGGTAACACAGACAAGACTGTCTGTGAACTGAAGCTCCAGCGATGTACGTGGTATGAAACCGGGTACTCGGAAAGGTAACAGTGCCATACAGCAGTGAGTGCAAGCAAAAACAGTTCAAGGACTCATGTTTTATCCTAACTTCTTACCTGGAAAACAGGCAGCTGCCAGACTACAGGGTCCTGATCTATGATGGGTAGGTATTCCTTCTAGGCTTTGGGCTAGCTTCAGCTTGCACCTAATAGAATGGAAGGGCCATAAATATCCTCTCCAAAGGGAAAGTGGGCAAGGAGGAGACATTTTGGTTGTAACACCTACAAGTTCTAGCCTTGAGGAGGAAGAGGTGACAATGGCCACAGACCCACCACAGAAGGACTTCTTCATCTTTTTACGTGATCATAGCAGCAGTTGCCTCAAAAGTCGAGTTCCAAAGTCTTGGAGTTGCAGGATATTAAGGATCCCTAGGTCTGGTTAGAAGGGACCTACGCTTTTAATGGGTCTGAAACTAGTCCACCTCGGTACTGAGGAGTGCCTGAAAGTTAATCCCATGATGAATGGTCTTCACAAAGTTAGCTGGTTCTGGTCCACATCAAAACTGGCATTAAACAGCAGTCTCAATAAAAGATCAGAGAAACATAAGCCAAATTAGGCTATCACCCTTGCAGATTGTGTTTGGGGTGCATTCCTGGGCTCTGGGGGAGGCTTGTAATGCCACTAACTTCTTTCCTTTTCACATGCACAGAGATAAAGATGGCCAGTTATCAGAGAGTGAAGCAATAACACCAAGTGTGTCCTGATGACTAATGGAGCTCTGTAGGCATCACCCTGAAATAACATGAGATAAAATTACTCTCAATATGACAAAAACATGATATGTATTGAGAAGGCATAAGCTGCCCCTAATTAATCCCATTCTGAATAACTTTCCACTTTTTCCATAGGTTTTGTTTTTTTGGGTTTGTTTTTTTTGGGGGGGGAGGGAAGGTTTTCATTCTGGAAGAGATCAGCAAGATGAAAAATTTTTTCCTGAACAGATAAACCTTCTCAAAGCTGCAAGTGACTGAAAAAGAGATGTAAAAGTAGATGTGTCATGCAGTTCTATGACTAGGAACAATTGCATCCCCTGCGTCCCTTATGAATGAGCATGAATCATTCCTCACTCACTTACAATGAAAATATAGCTTTAGAGGATTGAGATGCTAATTTCAATAAAGCCAAGATTTACTGAACTAAACAAAGTCACTTTGCTCTTTAAAATGGCCATGGTTTTCTCACTTTGGACTTATCAGGTTTTTCTCCTGATATGTTTCTAAATTCCTCTTCTATAGTGTTATATAACACAGGATAATTTAATTTTTAAAAGTCAGTAGGACTACACCAGTAGGATTTAAGATCAATACTAATTTTGTTCCATACATAGAAATTCTAATAATTTAAAGATGCATTTTTGATGAAGGAAGTTCAGACAAAAAAATCTGAGCAACCTCCAGGATTCAACTACTTTACTTCAACTGGCCTGCATGTAAAGCCTGAAAAGAACATCTTGGCAACCAATTTGAAAACATATTCTGAAGCCATGGATAATATTTCCGGATGAATAAGTAGCAGCATTCCTGAGAGTCATTTAAACGTGAACAAAAAGGATTATATGGATTTTACTGGTTTATGGGAAGATATAAGCAAAATACAAATGAAAACTTACCGTATTCAAGGTGGGATCAACGTGGGAGCTGCAGCAGATAATCCTCATTAGTGCAGATTCTCCAGGCAGAGAAGGAGAAACCCATGATACCTGCACATGCTGCACCAACACGTTACAGACTGTGGCTGTATGAAACCAGTGGAGCTTTCAGCTTACCTGACATGGGTCAGCTGAAACCAGAATTGTGCACTCTCTTCTCTTAAAACAAGAGGCACACCAGGGATTTATGTCTGGTATTTTTTTTTTATTTTATAAATCAGTAACTTTATAAACATACAAATAAACCAAATATATTATATTTGTATTGAAATATCATTTCAAGATTTTACACTAAAGATTATTTTGAGTTTAGAGCTGAGTTTAGGAAATATTTAAAACTCCAAGCACTCTAATTACAAAAACATATCAGTTTGGTTTCCCCATCTTATTCTGTAAAGTATACTATCAAATTTAAAATTAGATCGTTGGAAGGAAGGCAAAGTAAACACAAAAAGCCCAGGATAGAATATCAAATTAATTTTTAAGGAGTCTGAAACATCTTTATTCAGGCAAGATTAAAAGTTACAGGTCTTTATTTCTTTTGATTGGGGAAACTTCCAATGAAATGTTGACTATCATTTGACACAACACTTGCATTTTAAACACACAAACATACTTCACCAGAGAAACTCGAAGTGCAGGGATCAAAGTCTTTATACTGGATAGCTCTCATGGGAACAAAATACTTTTTTGAACTGGTGCCTTTAGACCTGGACTCTCTTCACATCAAAATACAGAAGATCAGAAACTGAACGACCAGGTAATCCAAACTAGATGCTTTGAACAATGTTAGTGAAATTAAACAATATCGAACTTAAAATCAAATCAACCAAATCCTAATGACTCAACACAGTTTTTGCCTGCTCCTGAACACAGGCCGGTATGCCAACAACTCCCAGTTATTTCTCTTTCTGTGGAAGTACTCTTGTTACTATTCACACAAGAGAATGAGTCTCCACTGATAATAATTCAAAACTCAGCTCTGGAAACGTGTATTTTACAAGTTTGTTGTGAATCCAGAATTGACGTGGCTAGAAAACAGACTCAACAATTCAAAATCACCAGCAAAAATCACTTTAGAACTCAAATAAGTGGCAACCCTCTACAAAACCAGTGTTATAATTTTTGTAACTCTGACAACTTGGACTCAGTGTTCTTACAGTTTCACCAACAGAAAACAACGCTGACTTCACAAAGTTACTCCAGTGTGGAACTATTTTGGATAAGAGGTAAGAGCCTTTCCATACTCTTTCCCATATTGGCCTACAGAGGTGATTAAAGAAAAAAAAAAAGATAAAAAGATAACATTCCACACCTTTTTGGCAGGATTCAAAAAGAACCCAGAAAAGCAGAATAGTAAACACACAAATTAGTAACATTTGCCACTATTATCCATCTTATGAATTACAAAGAACATTAGTGGTGAGCACTGTAACAGAGTTTGAGGGTTACAACAGCAGGCTTCAAAAATAGAGGACTGAAAGATCCCCTACAAATAATAAAGCAATTATTAGTAATTTAGCTGATGTCCAGGTATCTTTCAAAACATTCTGAAAAGGGCCTTAGGACGTCAAGACAAGTTGGTGAAAATCACTTGATATCAGAGAATCACAGAATGTTCTGAGTTGGAAGGGCCCCACAAGGATCATCAAGTTCAACTCTTAAGTGAAAGGCGCATACAGGGATTGAACACACAGCCTTGGTGTTATCAGCACCATGCTCACACCAACTGGGATAATCTCATGATAAACAAATGACCTCATCTCTGCATAGAACAGAGCTTTACAAGAGAAAATAATCTGATAGGTCTCAGAAATCCAGTTACAAGAAAAATTGGTTCAGTTTTACAATTTCCCCTCAGATTTAACAGGCAGCACAAATCAGTTGAGTGGAAGTCAGTCCAAACTGAGATGGCTTTTTTGTGTTTTTGCCTTTTTTTCCCACTCCTCCTGTTCTTCTGGAACAACAATTGGCTGGACTTCTGTCCTCACACTGAGTCCTATATAACAGACCAGGTTTTGGTGCCAGGCACACCTCTGTAAAACAAGATCAGCTCCAGCACATGCCTCTCTAAAGGGCTGAAAGCAGACACAAACCCACTTCCTCAGCCCAGAAATAATCCTGCTGGGAAGGACCAGTGTAGACTGGGAAAAAAAAATGGAGGAATCACCTTTCCCCTCCAATGCTGCTCGTCATTAATAACATGTGCCTGCAAATCATCCTCCAGTACACAAAGCCTGAGAAATGCAAGATCCTATTTGGTGCTTGCTAGACACAAGAACGTCTCAGATGAAATCCAAGAAGTTACACTGGTCTGTCAGCAGCACTGGGGAGAGGCATATAGTGTCCATAAAAAATATTTTAATAGTAAGATCCATTTTGAGCTAATTTTTCTGTGTCATCCTCCGGTCCTGTTTCTCTGCAATTGTCCTTGTGTCCCTTTTTCTCGACAGCTTCTAGACTCTGTGTGTGTAAAGATCACTACTTGCAGCAAGCTCCCTTAGAAAATACTTATCACTGGTAAATCACCCACTTGACTATCTTCCTCTCAGTGACCTTTCAGCAGGCAGTTAATGAAGTTAGCAGCAGTGATACTTAGAGAGCACTCCTTGCCAACACATTGCTGGCAGTAATTCTTCCAAGCAGGGATAACAGGGAAGGAGTGGCAAGGTCTTCTCTGTTTTGTTCTGAATAACGGTGGTTTTCTTCTAAAGTAGATTTTAATGAAAACATTGAGTGTTTCTTCAGTGTTTGTGAGTTCCCATCCTTTGCTGACTTCCTCCTTTTCCTATTCAAACACAGACTTTTTCAGACTTTTTCTAGTCTGGCTGCATCAGCAAGCTGGCTGGGGCAAGACTGCAAGACTCCCTTTCTGGCAGAGGATTGGGATGGATGTTCCAGAGAGCCTGAGGAGGGCCCTTCACCGCTGCTGTGGACTGAGGTGATTTCTCACCAACAGGATCCTGTTTTTGGTGGCTTTGTTCTTTCTCCTCTTCTGCCAAAGTCTCTGCTGCTTTGTCGTATGTTACAGGCTGTTCTTCCTCTGGAGAAAACAGATATGTATTACTGAAAGCCATGTGAAAAGATTCACAGCAGCTAAGCTAAAAGAACTGTAATGGCAGCTTTGAGAGAAGAAAACGATGAAAGAATGCACAGAATCAGGTACAATACCAATGCATGGCAAAAGAACAGAAAACAGGCAAAGTCAAGAACTTGCTTCAGATTTTAAGAAATTACTTGTCCTAGGCTAGATTCATGGTTTTCTCTTTTAATACATAACAGAGAAAGGCATGCCAAGACTGCCTGCCTGGCAAAATTAAAGACTCTGCTTCAAAGTCAAAAGATCTTAGAGCTGTTCACTAGCATGGCATAAGAACTTTCTTTAACATGTTAAAAAAAAATACCTGATTATTTACTGATCTTGTTGTCTAAGAGGGTGGAACCACTTCTGCTAAAATTTTCAGGAAAACAGACACCTGTCATGGGAAATTTCTGTTCCAATAGCTGCATCTGATAAAGCTGTAAATGAAAACAGAATCTCCTAATGGGAAACATCAGTCTTCCTTTGCTGGACAGTAAGGTTCTACACATGTTCCCAATATCAGTGCATCTAAGAAAATGTGAGGCATATTTTCCACTGAAGAAAAAAGTTACTGCTCAATATATGTCTAAGGACAGGACTGGCAATTTCAAAAATCTTGCAAGATGCCTGGATGTTTGTATCCTCAGTGGTTGAGGCAAACTGCCTTCTCTAGTAACTTCTGCAATTAGGAAGTTTACACGGTAAATAAAACAAATGTCTAAGGGTATTAGTCTTTATCCATCAGTTCTCACCATCTGAGCAATTAAGAGATCCAGTTGCCACCTAGAAGACAGTATTTCCCAAAATTCAGAGTGGTTCAGCTGGTAATTTGAGGGCCATGGAAGCCCGTTCTGTGCTTCTGTGCCACCTGCTGCCTTTGGACCAGTGATGAAAGATGCATCTCCTTCATTCATCTCATCTTTGTTTATCAACCAAACACTCCCCAAGCACTCAAACATCTTGTTTAACACAAAACCCAGAATTGCAGTTGCTGCCATGGGGTGAAACCCGGACTCCTCACTCTTTCCAGTTATCTTGCCTGAATGAATAAGGACTGTCCAAGTGTACTGTTCCATGGATACCCATTCCCCAGCAGTATGATGGACATAACTCCACTTGCAAAGCTCTGAAGGTCTATATTAGTGCAAATATCTGATATTATTCTATCACAAGAAGCCTCTGGCTTGTTCTGTGTGGAAGCACTGTTGTAGTGTAGTTTCTTGCAACTAATCTGCAAAACAAAGGACTGAATGGTCTCTTCACATCAATATAAACATGGGTTCTGACAGAAATAAAATCTGGATTTCTCTGTCTCCTCTAGCAGCCACTGCTCCTGCTGGTACAAGGTGAAGAGAGATCTAATAAGAAAGGACATCCTACTCACCAGATCCTGAAGGACAGGCAGGATGAGGATCTGCTGTCTCACACTCAATTAGATCAACTGCTTTACTCTCCAGAGAACTGCTACCCTCCTTAAAAACCGCAAACTGCAAATACATACAATATGCACAAATATGCAGAGCCCAAATTAATAAAAAATGAATTGGTTTTCCGAAACCCAAGAGGCAAACAAAAAGGGCCACACACACCAACCATAGAAAAGGGAAAAAGGTCATCCTGGCTTCTGGGATGACCCTTCCCCTGCAGGTAATTAAACATTAGAGCTGATGACAGCCCCAGTCTTTCTTTGGAAAGCGCACAGTCTCAGTCTAGCTAAGAACTACCAATTCTCTTGCCTTGCAAATCAACATTTCCAATGGCAAGGACAAAAGTACAGTAAAACCAACCCTCTCCATAGTACTGAGGGCCATTTTTAAAGTATTAAAGATATCTGCAGGAATCCAGACAGCAGGAAACTGTGTCAAACACGGGGAAGGAAGCAACTCTCCCTTCCTGTCCCTCAGCATCTCCTGCAGGATGCAGTTCCATCACACTATAGTGACAGTGGAAGTCAGAAGATGAGACCCTCTGGGGGGACATGCTGAAAGGACCAGGGGGAAAACAGAAAAAACAGGGGTAGAGGAAAGAAATGTGAATCACGATGATGAAATTGTACAGAGGGAAAGATGAAAATCCAGTAAAGGGGGGAGGTTTAAAGAGCAGAGACAGGGAAGAAGAGAAAACATCTGTAAATAAGATGTTCCCACAAAAGGACTGACAGATTCAGGGGTCCAGGTGGATAACTGGTGGATTTATGTGGATAGAATACACATGTAGCAGGTGCACCTATTTAGGCATCAGTTCATTTATGTAAAATCTGTACTCTTACAGCTGCAAAACCACATGTGACCGACACCCAGCAAAGATTCAGCTACACACAGTTCTGCAAAAATATATTTGACTGTGCAAAGCAAAACACTTGGTGGATGAAAAGTCTCAGAATGGCATCAAAATTCAGGCACATGCAGAAGTTTACTAAGGCTTACACATCAGTAGGATTAACCTGGCGTGGAGCTCTAATAGGAATGTCAAAAAATATGCAGGCATACCCTCAGCTAAATGTACCCTCAGCTAATTGCACCCTTGCCTGGCAGAAAAGAAGTAAAGGGAAAAGTGAATGATGCTTGGACAATTTGTAGGTGTAGTTTCAGTATCATGATATCTAAATAAGTGTGTGATAGCACAAAATCTTGTTATCCTCTACACCAACCAAGACAGGCAAGAACAAACAAGTGTTTGCACTCCCTCTCATCAGCCTGACCAATGAGCAGTGGCAGCGAGGACTACCAAATGAGTGAAATTCATGAGCTCCTTACAGTTACTGCATACACAAGAAACAGTCCCAATATGAAGTCCTTTGCTAAGATCATTAATGTTGTGTAGGTTGGTAGTACCCAAAAAAATTTGAGCAGCTATAGTTTTCTGTCTCTGATACAGAATAACCTTTTTTTTTTTTTACATAAAACTCTCAAATAGCATACTTGAAGTGAATAGTACAAATGGACAACTTCCAACAGCTTTTTGGCAACTCTAGATGTTCTAACCTGAGTGCATGCGTGCATGAAGCCCTGGTGAACTTAACGATCAATGGCTACATCAGCACAGGGAAAATCACATGCATGAAACCACAGCAATCCATTACTGAGTAAGCACCAGTAATTAGCAAAGGGTCAGTGATTTCCTCTTCCAGTGTGCAACAAGCCATTGCAATAAATTACTTTATTAATGTATTCATTGTCTCCTGGTGCATAGTGAAATGTAACACGTATGTGTAATAGATGTGAAAGCTTGATTTGTTTTTGTTGATTCAGTCTACTGCTTAGCTGTTTAGTTACCTTATATTCAGCAAAAATGTCATGGGTGACCAGCATTAACTGCAGGGTCAGCAGAAGGTGGGGATAGAGATGATGGGCTGCAAGCCTCCCAGAGCACCACTCCCAGGCAGTGAACTGTTCTCAGTCTCAACAAATGTTTCTGTTTTTGTCAACCTCAGGTATTCTGCAAGCTGTAGATTTTACTTCTGCTGTGAACAAATTACAGCATTGCCATGATTCAGCTCATTTGCTGTCCAATACCTGAAGGAAAAGTGCTGATAATAAAACGTGCATAGGAGTATGCAGTTGACCAGGTAAGGAGCAACATGCCATAACCAGGCATATAAGATTCAGTACTACCAGCATATGTTTGACAGTGAGCTTCAGTGGCTACCTGCTCACAAATCCTGCCAGACACTCTCACTGAATCATTTGCAAGGCCATTCTAAGAGTCTCAGACTAAGCACAGAAGTGCTCAGAGACACCAATTATGCCACTCAACAATTTCAAGTCCCAACTGCAATCACCCAGCAGTGTAACGTTATTCTAATGCCAGTCAGAATGAGGTCCTTAAACCAGATTTTATAGGGCTACATACAGCTTATAAAATGACAATAGCTCCAGGTCTGTACAACCAGACCATGTCAGCATTCTTACCTACACCAGTGGAAAACTGGAACTTTATATATCCTACCAAGCTGCCTGATAAAATCCTGGTTGTTTTTCTTTACAAGGCAGCAGCTTCTAATACAAGACATTTAATTTCATCAAGCCTCAAAATAGAGTTCAACATCTCATGTAGCACACACAATACTAGGCTTCCAAGGAGGCTTTTTTACAGAGGGCATACTTTCCTGTGAAAATAACTGTGTGATATGCCATGTCATCACATTGCCATTTCCTCAATTTAGAACACAGCTCCCCAACTGTTGTGTTCAAAGCTAACAATAACACTGGCTAATGGTTGCAATACATCCAGGCAGCTGTGAACTTTGAGGGATAACAATGAGGTAAGATGAACTAGGGTTCATAGCAAAGCACTTGATGACTCTAGCAGTTATTTAATGCATTTAAGATGTGAAATATTTGATGGATAATCTCAAGTGGATCCCTAACACTCTTTGATCCTTCCTGATTCTCTCTCCACTCCACATTAACATAGTTACCAGAGTCTTGTTGCCAGTAGGTGTTACACTCTCATTGTCAGCGCGGCTGCTGGCGGCTCTTATCGCTTCTGCGTAGAGATTCTTCTTATACAAATTCTGACTTCTGCAACAGAACAAAAGCTGAAGCAAACCATTTTGTTTTGAGAGGAACAGATGCTGCTTTTTTTCACGTTACTCTATCAGTGTTCACATAAGTACATATATTTCGTTTTCTCTCACTGGTTTGTGTATTGTTATCCATTACCACACAGTGGTTAAAACAAACAGCTCATCAGAAAAAAAGTCAGTAAGACATTTACAAATGCTTGTTCCAATGTGCATCTGTAAAGGGTCATTCATTAGAATGAACAACAGGCCTCATAATTTTAACTAGATCCATCCATTTTCTTCCATTATTCTATTTATAACACGTTTATCTCCTAAAAATTTGTTTCAGCCAATGCAATGAAGAGTGTTTTTGAGTGAAGCTCAGAAATAAAAATCGGTCTATATTTTTGTACACTATTCATAGCTACTGTTATGAAAGCCACTTTTGTATTCATCCTCATCATTTGTGCAAAGTAACAATTTCAGAAGTTACTATGAAATAAACAAACGGAAAGCCTCAAAAAGCTTGGAAATAATCTTCCAGGAAAAATTCATGACCCACAGAATTGGCTTTAGGGGTAAAAGCTAAGAGTACAATCTGGAGCTTGAAAAGGTATGAATAATCAGCTCTAAGAGGCTAGTTCCATAAATTCAAAGACTGTTATTTTTACAGTTAAACAGCAATCATTTCTATGGCAGTATTAATAGCCATTATAACCCCAAGCAAAAAAATTTATTTTGCTTCTCTTGAGATTCAAATCAGCACATCTTTAGCCATTTTACATACACATTTTTGCCCTTCTAAGCATCGGCTAACAAAATTAATGTTATAGTCCTCAAATTCTGGAAGTCTGAGGTTATAACATCTTTTTGCTTGATCTATTTTAAACAAAATTTAGTAGATATTTACAAAAAAAAGAGGAATTTTCCTTTTACTTAGGAACTTTCCTTTTATTTCTACATAGCTTTTATATACTAACTGGGAAAGATTACATGGCATAATTATCATATATTGCTCCCTTCATGAAAATACAATGAAAATAAATTCCGCTTTGTGTGGCCTTGGCCAGTTGAGGTGGAGGAATTTTCAGTGTTGAATCTGATTCAGGTTTGGGTTTTCTTTGTGGAAGAGTGTTGTTTCCTTGCTTCCCAAGGAAGATAAGAAACTTGGCATTCTATACAGTCAGGCTGCATAAACCTTGCATTAACAATAACATAGTGCTCTTCAGCAGACAGCAGTCTTTGAACAAACCAACACAATACTTCAGCACGCTTGGCCTTCAGTTCCCACATTTTCAAACTGGCAGGTGTAGACCTCCAGCTTCATTTCCTTCAATTAAAAGGAGATAGGCATCTCCATTTTGTGGGGGAAGGAACAGGACTATTAGAGACTTAATCTGTACATTTTGAAATACAGTAGATTATCTGAAAAAGTGGTATAGCAATTTCAACCCAAATACTGGTTCCCAGACTCCAGTTAAATAGGGATTTTAGACCAGTGGTTTAATTTTGATCTAGTTATACTAGTAATTGCTGCAGTTCAAATTCAGTCAAGTGTGTAATTGAAAACCTGTTGTTGTGGTAAATAGTTATATTGATCAAAAGCATTTGGCAAGAAAGAAATATAAATCTGGGGGAAATTACAAAAGAGAGAGGAAAGGAAGAAATTTAATACCTTCATACTTTTAAACAAATCATATTCTATTTTTCATAAGAGAACATATGAAATATATGAGAAATATAAGAATCTCAGAATTTTTCTATTCTTTATATATTCACTGATCAAAATCTGAACCCCAGGTTATGGGAAAAATCAGGCTGCATTTAGCTTTAATCTGGACCTCTATCACTGATTAATAGAAAATAAATGTTGCAGCTTCCCTACTTTTATGGACTAAATATGCCAAGAACCATTAAATAAGAATGAAAAATATTAGCTTGCATAGTTAACTTCTTTTGTAGCTTAACTTTTTATGTCTAGGAGAGTCTAATTTTAAAATTGACCTAAACTACAAACAAAAATCCTGCATTTAAATCAGCCTCTGAGAACAGCTGTCTGCCAAGGTCATGGCCAAAAGACTCTAGCTTACATGCTTAATACTTTCCAGTCTAAGGGACACCAATGACATTTAATTTCACATCAGACTGGGTTCTTAAATAGTGACTGTAGGAATTCTTTTTGCCACAGGAAGAATCACAAATCTGCACAATTCATTACAGCCCTGGAAAATGCCAGGGAGTACTTTTACAACAGATGTGCTTAGACTCACTTCCCTGATTTTACTCTCCCTGCTGCCAGGAAAACTCTTTCCATGTTCACTGCTGGAAGCATCACTCTATAAGTTTGTCTTGGGAAACTTAGCGGGCTGCTTTTCTCAACGGCAAAGAAATTTTCAGGTGGAATTCTACACTGAATGGGAAACAAAAGCCAACTCATTGAATAGCTGGCAGAGAAGAGCCAACCCTATTTTCCATGGTTGGCTCAACCATGACAGTTTCAGGCATCTAGAGCTGTGAAGGGAAGCCCAGGAAGAAGAAAATGGCATGGTCCTGAGCTCTGATAAGGTCTATTCTTCTTCCCTCCAGACGTGTTTGCTCACTTGCACCAATGTCAGTTCTGCAGGCAAGGGACATGCCAGAACTTTCTGTGTCACTGACAGATCCAGTTACTGAGAAGCAGGAGAGCAGGAATGCCCACTGGCCGAGGAGCAGCTCCTGCTGTCAGCCGCAAGCACCGAGAGGAAGCAGCTGCCACTGTGAGCCCACGTTCGGCAGCAGTACCTGCAGCATTACCTGCAGCATTACCTGCAGCGGTACATGCGGCAGTACCTGTGGTGGTACCTGCAGTGGTACATGCAGCAGTACCTGAGCCATTACCTGCGGCAGTACCTGTGACTGTACCTGTGGCAGTACCTGTGGCACTACCTGTGACTGCACCATTGGCAGTACCTGTGGCAGTACCTGTGACTGTACCTGTGGCAGTACCTGTGGCTTTACCTGTGACTGTACCATTGGCAGTACCTGTGACTGTACCATTGGCAGTACCTGAGGCAGTACCTGAGGCAGTACCTGCGGCAGCAGGAGGCCGGGACGCCCAGCAGCAGCAGCAGCAGCAGCAGCAGCAGCAGCAGGGCCAGCGCAGCGGCGCCCGCGGCGATGGCGATGTTGCGCACCTTGGCCCGCCCGGCGCGCTGCCGCTCCCACCACTCCAGGTCGCTGAACTGGCAGCGCTCGCCCACGTAGCCCGTCACACAGCTGCCAAGGAGAGAGGGCACGGCTGCAGCGGGCAGGGCACGGCCCCAGACCGCCGCCTCCGCCACCGTTCATTCACCACCGATCGCCGCTGGTTAAGTTTAGCAAAGGGGAAGACAAAATCATATTAAAGGAATGCTGTCAAAACCTGTAGAATCCAGTATTAAAAGTATTTTTCTTTTCTTTTCTTTTTTTTTTTTTACTGTTATTTTTTGCTGGTATTGAATCACCTATAGAATTATACAGAGAGATTGTTGTCGTTACCAGATTCCTGTGGTAAAAAGTAGAAAAAAAAATGTTCTTAAATCCTGTAAATCCTGCTGTGTGATTAGTGTTTTCCTAGGATTTTCCATTTAACTTCTTTCAGCATCAAGCTTCTCTTTCTTTAAAGTAGGCAATACAGGACTCACTCATATTTATTGTTTGACTTGATTAAGAGAATCAAATTTTAATCTGAATCTTTACTTTAAAATTAAACATGAATGAAAGTGTTTAAAAGAACACATAAGGTTTAGAAATATCTTCAAATTTTCCTTTTAATATAAACGTCTTCCCTAGGCAGTTTTTAAAAATTTATTTGGTTTTACCATTGTAAAACCCAACACAGAAATATCCTATCAATGCATGAAACCCTCAAATCAAAATTACTAGAAAGTGAGAAATACATTTAAAAAAATCCCAGCCTAGTTTTAATAAGCAAGGTAAGACACATAAGTCACAAATGGAAAAAATGAAAACCCTACTCAGTTCATAACAATCCCTCAGCAATGTAGGCTCAACTCATCACAATTCTAATTGGTCTAATTTTACTCAAGCCCAAGAGCTAGTCAAATGAGAAAAAGAAGCAGGATTTGACCTGCAGCAGCTTTTACCTAATGTCATGAAAACGTTATATCAGCATTCATTATTAAGTCAGGGAGAAGCACTCTAATTCTGTTACAATTTAGAATGCATGTGTGCTGGAATGCAGAAAAAAATGCTAATTCTTTTCATGTTAAATTACAATGAATTTCAAACATGCTGGCAGATCTACTTTCTAGTGTAAGATCTTTTATTAATTCAAATACAAATCACATTTGGTACGTGATTTTTGCTGGATAGCATTTTTCTATTCCTTCCCTTCCGTAGTTAATACATTAGGAGCCTACATGAATGAATGCTGCCATCTAGTGAGGATTCAGCAGGGACAGAATCCAGCAATGCCCACACACAAACCCCAGCAGCATCGCTAACCATGGATGCTCTTCGATTTTTTAACTGCTTCCCCTTCCAAAACTGAAAAATATGCGCATTTGTATTCTCATTATGCACTAACACCTAAAAAATAAAAGGAAAAATAAAATAAGTGATACAATTTGAAAGTTCTGCAGGTTTGGACTCCTCAATTTCAAGAGAAGAAATTTCTGGGGTGAAAATAGATAGTTTACTATGCCCCTAAAAGTTACACAAAAATTCAAAACAAGTACCAGAGGTGACAATGAGTCTGTCTCCCATAATGTCTTTGTCCAAGGGCTTTGCTGAGCTCAAGAAATCCACAGCACAAAGCATTGACCTCTTTCTGATATATGTACATGAGACACATTCCTTTCATATCCTTCCAGGTACAGAGGTCTGCAGGCAGGGGAGACCACTCATATTTCAAATTAGAAAAGCATGAGACACCTACCCTGGAACAGCATCCACCCCCTGTACAGCTCCTCACTCACCACCTGTGACCCCAGAGGAGGAGGCAGGCATCAGATTTGTCTCATTGTGAAGATATTAAGCTTGATTTTGAATAAATATTCTGAGTACAGCTTCAAATGTAATCAGGTTACACACTCAAATACCAGCGCTAAATGTTTTGAAGAAATTATTACCCCATGGGACTAGGTTGGCCCCGTGGACAAGGATGACTTCTGGAGAGATTAGATTTTCCTTGTTTTTATCAGTACCTGCATTTGGGGAACCCAGAATTAGGCTTCACAAAAATATTGATAGGGTTAAATATATTGATAGGGGAAGTAGGTCTCAATTTTGAGGTCTCATTTCAGCTCTCCCTGTTTTTATGAGGGCAATTGTATCCCACCCTTTTCTGCCTTTCTGTAATGGAAGATGTTGACACCAGAAGATTGTTCCCTGTCTTCATCCAGAGAAGACAAGACAGAGGTGTCCCCTTCCATCCCAGGGAATGCTACACATGAACAGCAAGGCCATCAGGGACATGTACAAGAGAGAGAGTAAGCATCTCTTTCAAGCCGTTTAACAGCTTACCTCCCATTTCCAAAGTAAAGAATCCAGTGCTTAGGGAACAAATCCAATTCTACTATTAATTGCAATGAGTGTGAATGGAGAGACCCTGCACCAAAAATGACACTGGTCACTTACAGGAAAGAGGAGATTCAAATGCCAGTGAGTTACATGAGTGATGAACAGATCTTTCATGGACAAACTCTTCACTGTCTGCAGTTAACTGAGGGTAAAATTCCAGGGGTGCCATTCTTCAGCAGAGAAGATACAAATTTCTGTACTTACTTGCAGGCATAGTCTTGGAGATCAGAAACATAATTGCACACTCCCCCATGGAGGCAGTACGACTCGTAGGAAGGAGGACATCCTACAATGTCACCTTGCACAGCGTTTGTAGTGTGTTCATTGCTGACAGCAGAGGGGGGAACAGTAGATTCTGAAACAGAGAGTTTCATAAGGACATCTAAAACTTTTGGCCTCATTGGCAACATAATCTTATGAAAGAGTTCCAGAACTTCAAGGTACTAAACTAGGTAAAAATATCCAATTTCTATTAATTACTTGTGTTTTACCTATTTTCTTATGTTGTTATCAAATTTAGGCAGGCAGTAATTTAGATCAAATTACAAATATACTTGATTTTAGATTTACAGTGAAAGACCTACAGTGATTGACTGAGTTCTGTGTGTTTAGATGTGTGAGCCCAGCTCCAAAGAAAAACTGCACCAGCTATCTAGGTGCTTACTCTGAAATTATTTTTGCAACTTATGCAGCTTTAGCATATGGTAAATATCTACCATGCGTAAATTACCTGAGCAAGAGGTAGAGGGGAAGGGTGACTATTTCATGCACTTGGACTCAGACTCAGAAGCTTTCACAAGCAATTTGTCATTCTTATGCAGATTGTTTCTACTCTGCTGCCATCCAGTTGATTGCATCTGTGTGTGACCGGCAGATCACATATTTTATTGTTTCAGGCTAACTCAGGTACAGATAACAGCATCACTGGGGGAGCAGGGAGCCATATGGTTCTGCCAAAGGGTTCTGCAGCCTGCTCTGAATCATGAAGGCTGCCACCTACACCCCTATCCAAATTAGCTAGTTTTAAAAGTAGCACTAATATCTCTGCTCAGCATGACCACAGTGCAGACATGGTCTTGCAGAAAAGGAGTGTTTTCATGCCTACTTTGATGCTACAACAAATTTACAGGTCAGAACAAAACAGCTACATGGCAAAGAATTTTCAGCAGTATGGGTTAACAGAGACATACCTAATCATTCTCATGCAATTATGGGGTCAGTTCTATGACTCACACCAGTTTTATTGCAACATGACCTTCAATGACATTTGGGTTTTAAAATTTCATTTGCAGGAGAACTGCCGTGGCAAAGAGCCTGAATGGAAAGGGATGAGTGATTATAGTGAACCCCAGGTGTGCGTGCATTCAGCAAATAAAATTTCATCTTGCTAAAAGAGCTTATTAGGCAAAGAACTAAAACAGTGTGTTAACATCTATAAAGACACGGGATCAGACTGAAAGATAAGGGACCTAGGAAACACTACTTCCAAGTCATGCATCATTTAAAATCATCATTTCCTGAGTGATACCTGAAACCACTGAAAGATTAAGTGACTAAAATGGGAATCCTGATAGGTGTTCTATTTAAGAAAGCCATAATTTCCTTGTTTTTCTGAAGAAACAGCTCTGGGACAATGTCCCTCCATCATCAGAAAGTCACTCAAGCTGGAGTAAAATTCACCCTGACCAAGAGGGCTGACACAGAGTAAAAGAATAAGTCGCTCTCATTTTCAGAGAATGCTGTTACCACATTGAGGCACTGAAATGAGGGTCAGATAGTCACTAGTGCTGAACCTTTAGCAGTTCCCTTCAGTAAACTGGTAATCAGATTTTCTAAGGCATTTCAGAGCCCTTTTGAACAATTAGCGACAGGAACTGAAAGACAAGCTTATACTGAAGAATCAAATGGCACTTAAATCACATGCATTTCCTGTGCTAGCCTTCTGCAGAGTAACAGAAGGCACAGGGAGATTGAAAAATGGCACAGACTGAAATTACCTTCAAAAAATATTACTTCCAAGAAGCATTTACTTCTGGTGTTGATTGTACATGACATTTAATGGATTTGTTGTTATATTTAGACAGGAAAAAATTTCCATTGAACCTTAGTGTAGATATTTCCTAACTAAACTCAGATCTGTTCTCCTTAGTCCACCACAAAACCACCTCCTAAAGGCAATGCTAAATGGACCTACAAGCTGGTCAGGGTGTTACTATACAGGCATCCTTTCGTTTCCAGGTATAACAGTTTATCCAAGGGCACAGCTCTTAATTTAGGACCACTTCATTTTATTTGCTCACTCCATTTACTCACTACAACCGATGCCAGCTCCAGAAGCATGATCAGCACACGAGCAAGTGAAGTTTCCTTCTGTATTTGTGCAGGTCATGTTCTCTCCACAGGTGTGGGACCCCATCTTGCACTCATCAATATCTGTCACCCAAACAGTCTGCAGTTAGAAGAATGAAATGCCTCAGAGCATCGGTTAAAAGGCAGCAGTTGCAGCACTGCGCTCCTCAGGCAGTGGGGAGAAACACCAAAGACCTCTCCCTCTGCAAATATGCCTTCATGGAAAGCCTAATGGAAAAGCCACCAGCACACTTTCTGTAGCTGGAGCATGCTGTGCTGCTGCAGAAACTCTCCACAGGGTTCTCCCTGGAGGGAAAGGCTTCCCCATGAAATGGAGCATGTACTGCAGAGTTGAAGAGGAGACTTATTTGTGTCAGATGTATTCTATTGACATTGCTAGTTGTAGCTTGCAGCCTGGATCCATATGCTGGCATTCTTGCAGTAACACACCAGAAGGGTTTGGGATTGGGAGCTGCCCACCCCTGTACCACCTCTCTAGTTCAGCCTAAAAAAGAGTTTAGGCAGAAGAAAAGTGTCTAGAAAGTTGCAGGTTTGTGCAGTTTGTGTAAACACTTCTATGAGTGAGGCTTTGAGTGACTGTGAGGAGGCCCCCCTGACTAAAAGAATTTCCAGGCTCAGAGCCCGTATTAGGTTCGTGTACATCTCTCACCCCCATTTTGCTGCACACTCTCCTCCTGCCTCCACACCTTCCCTGCAAAGCCCATGGCAGCATCTCCTGCCAGGCTGGATACCTGCATGCTGCTGAGTGCCAAAGCACTCCCCTCAAAGGTGAGACCTTTGGTTCACATAGCAGAGTTTGGGAGCCTCTGATTAATTTTATGGACTGTCAGCAGAATACCTGTGCCAGATCTACTTTGGGGAATCACATATCTGCTACCCTAATTTTTGTGAAATGATTGCCTAAACTGCTGGCAATTTTTCTACAGTAAAATTAACAGGATCTGGCTCAAAATAGTATAGAAAATTCAGAGCATTTATAAAAAAAAAAAAAAAAGAAAAGAAAAAGAGAGGAACACAACTCCTGCAGCATATTTCGAGAAATGTGATTTCACCAACACAACATGAACTCATCATGCGTTATCACTGGACATCCTGTCACATTCCTGGACTGTGCATGAATACAGATGCTTACAACTGAAGCACAAAATCACTTACCAGTTTCTGGTTTTTTATAGTACATTGCCAGTCATTGAACACAAAATTAGTTTCAGTTATGCTCACATCTTAGTAATACTGCATCTTTTATAAAATGCTGAGAATCTATTTTCTGGACTTAAAGACTTCAGGAAGACAGTTGACTGTTTTTCAATAGCAGTGGAAAGTACTAAATCCTGAACAACTATACCACAATATAGTGGTAAGTAAGACAGTAAGAGCCCAGGGCAGCTTCAGGACTTGCCTTCTAGGCTGTGCTGGGTCAGCAAGAGGACCACTTTGTCACTTGTGTGTGCACTTCCAAGCATCCTCAAAGATATGAGTTCTACCTCTGATCCACTCAGGCAAAAGGCCTTCTCAATTCTTCTGCCTCTGATACTTTCCACACTCTCCTCATAAAAATGGTATTGTTCTTAATTTTTCAGTCATCCTAATCAGCATAGAAGAACCAAGTCCAGTAAAGATTATTCAAGAATTGGTTCAAATTTAATGGGCTTTGAATTAAGCTATAAAGGAAAAAAGGAAAAGAAAAGGACAAAAGAGAAGGCAAGACTCTCATAAAGCTCTGAACAAACTGTGTGCTAGTCAAATACTGGAGAGAAAAAGCTTCCTGTTCATATTTACCTCTAAAATGGATTAGGAATTTAAGAGACGTAGGGAATGAACTAAAGACCTGGCATTAGAGCTGGATGGGAAAATCAGTGGGTCTGATTATTAACAAGACTCTAAATGTACTCAAGTTGTCAGTGTCACACCTTGAACCTCATGCCTATTAAATAGACCTGGAATTATTTGATGAGTGTTATGACACACTCAATACCTGCTTTCGTTTATATTCATGGCAACGATTTCCAATAAAGCTCTACTGCTTCGCCTCCACTTCCCTCCTCCCCTTCACTCTTCCTCTCTCTCCTTCTATAGCCACTAAAGAGTGCAAACACTGAGAGGAGATATTCACTGACAACTACAGGTTTTGCATATTGATCAATTGCTGAGGTTGCCACACTTCAAACAGGGAGGAAGGAGTCACAAAGGCAGAAATGCCTCAGCCTTGCAGATGGAGCAGATCCCTCACACGTGCCCATACCGTGGCAATGGACTCCATCTCCAGTGTAGCCCTGCAGGCACTGGCAGACGTAGCCCCCTTCCGTGTTGATGCAGTCCGACACGCTCCGGTTGCAGCGGTCCATGCGCGCAGCGCACTCGTCAACGTCTGCGAGACACAACAGGGACAGGACACCTGGGTCAGGAGAGCACCACCTCCGTCCATACACTGAAACCTCTACACCATGGGTCTCCCTCGGACTGTGCTGGCCTTTGTGCACGTGGAGAAAACGGGAAGAGAACTGTGATCTTTTTTAGTATGAAATTTGATGGGGGTCTTGCAAAATCCAGCAGTCAACCAGATACTATCAACCAGAGATTACAAATATCATTTGCTTAATAAAAACCTGTTCAGAGGAAATGATCTGATTCAAAAATAGCTTTATGTTATAGAAACATAGAATCCATTAAGTTGGAAAAGACCTCTAAGAGCATTTAGAAACTTTGTTCTGTGAAAGAACACATGTGCTTTTAAAAAAAAGTACTATGGTGAAAAAAATACATGTCTGTTTCAGCTTACAAGTCTTTTCCCTTTCGATGGTAACATAGTTTCTTCTGAGTCTTCATGCTTAGTCACCAAATGTTTGGGTTTTTTTCTGTTTCTAACACCTTCCTCTCTTGACCTTTGTGAGAGCAAGACAGTTCTTCCATTTATGTTGCAAACAAGTCCAGAAATTTAAAGACCAGTCTAGCAATGTTTTTCATGGCTGTTAGGAGTCTTTTTCTAGTGCTCGAAAGAAACTAGAGCAGCACTTTATATAAACATTACATCAGGAATATTAATTTTTAAGAGATTCCTTACATCTAAATTATACATTAACTATCATGTCTAAGGACTGGACTTTTCTAATTAGTCAATTTTTACAAATAAATACTTTATATTTCTCTTATCCCTGTTATTGCTTGTTAATATTAGTAGGATTAACATTCATGGCTCAAGGGGAAAAAAGGCATGTGATAATTAGCCATTTCATCTCACATGCTCTCTGATTATCATTCCTTTCATACTATTGACCTTTCTCTGATGCTTCACACAGCAGAGCTGCCAATGTGAAAGGAGATAGATTTTCTTCCTTCCCTCCAATCTACAATATTCCAAAAGTCATAGTAATGTTTTTTATTACCATAGCATGATTTCCCCTTCCTGGTAAATCCTTTCAAACACTGGCACATAGCTCCATCTTCCAGCAAAACACATTCTGCATTGGCATAACATTCTAGTGCAGTGCAGTCATCTTCATCTGTAGCATAAGCAAAACAAACAAACAAAAAACCCAAACAAAACACTAGATGTATTTGGAAATATCAAAGGAGGTAGTGTATATCTATACTACAGAAAAAGAAACAATTAAGAAAACCAGAAAATACAGTCAATGTTTGAAACTTCGCTCTCCAAGGTTAATAATGACAAACCAATACAATCACTGCAGCTCTTCTCTTTCTCTAAATGGAGTTTAGCATCAGGATTTCTGAATATTTTATTCAAAACCTATTGCAAAATTTAATGATCTAGTGTCATCAAAGATATGTAGAATTCAATGGGTCTATTTTAACTTTTTTTGGAGGAATGCAATATCCTTAAAACCTAAGGGAGAGAACTTCTCAAGTGTTCCAAATTAGAAATGTTTATTCTCTAGACCAGGATAATGTTACCAATTTTTGTTGATATAGCCAAGGAAAGCAGCCCTACCTGGAATAATTGCACAGACCCAAATTCTTGTTAGAAAGTCAGGAGTATGATACCACCAGTCTCAACCATGAACCTTTCTTACTTTAAGGTCTATGACTTCTTTCTGCTCTATAAACCTGGTCACAGCCTCAGAGTAAGTATAAGGAAGATAACTATCAGACTCTACCTGATACCATGATCTCAGCCATAAAAAAAATTATTTTCTGCTTTTCCCCTTTGTCTGCATCCTTAAAAATCCCAGCGCTCCGTGTGCTCTGGAGCACAGTCTCTGGTGGTGGCACTGGCATTACCTCCTTGTCCACTGAGACCTTTTCTGAAAAAGACAAGAAAAAGACGACATGGACTATTTCAATCTACTGAACTGACCTTCTGATTTTCAAATACATGTCTACTTTCTGGAAATCATGGTGGTGTCCTTTTAAAATAAACATCAGTTTCCTCCCAGACTAACCTGTTTGGGACATCAAATTATTCTTAAAAGCACTCGCTGCTGAGTTTTCTCAAATACAAAAGAGAAGAAATGTGACTCCTTGCTCACAATACTTGTCGGCATTGCACACACCTTTCTCACTGCTAAAATGCCAAGGGGAAAATTACAGTGTTCAGATAACAGGTCTGTTGCCTTGTTGTCCCAAGGACAACATTCCACCATTTTCATTCTTCAGAGAAATCATCATTCCTTTTGTTAGAGCAAGGTGGATTTTTCCAGTGCTACCTGTCAGGATCCTCAAGGACTTGAGGGGGTGTTTTTGGGAACTGGGGGACTGTACCTGCTGTTGAGTTGGAAGAATCCAGTGCATGACAGGATTTTCCATCTTGGGTCTTCCCAAATCCTGGATGGCACTTGCAGTGGACAATTCCAAAACTGTTTTCACAGATCTGATCACAGCCTCCATTCTCATAAAGACAAGGATTTGCCCCTAATGAAGAAAACCAAGAAAATTAACACACTGCTTCTTCAGTCAACATCTCTGTTTAGACATGCAGTTGAAGCAGTTAGAAAAACAAATAGGACTGACAAAAACTTGGATTGAATTTTATTTGATTTTTTTATATAACAGCGAATACATATAGCAAAGCATAGATATTATCACCTAGCCCCTGTCAGGAAAAGAGATTCATGTACTCTCTATCTAATGCATGTATAACGTTTTTTTTTCTTTCTTTCCTTTATTGCTTCTCCTTTACTATTCAGATTCCTAATATTTCTAGGACATAAGGAACCTGTGATTACCTTCTTTCAATCCTGGTCTATTGAATTACTCTTTTCTACTTACAGGGAGTTTGTTCCCAAAAGAAATCAAATTATTTGATCAAAAACTAATAAATCTCACAAAATCTTTCCCCATGTCATTTGTTATTATTGGTGTGTGTGAGGTGCTAATAGACATGGATAAATAGGAATTAGAAGACTATGGTAGCCTCATGGCAATTGATCAGCATCTATTCTTGGGCAGGAACATAAATCTATCAGCATTCCTGGGACACATGTCCAGACGATGCTTTCAATAAATGTCAGTCTGACTATGCAAGGCTTTTTAAAGAGCCTGTTTCTGAGAAGATCATCCTCTACCCAAGGACATCTATTCTACTGATACCAGTGAACAAGAGGAGGCTGGAAGGGAATGACTGCTGAATTTTTGCAGTATACCTGGTTTCGCCAAAGGATGAACTACAACCATTGATGAGGGTCTCAGCATGCTGCCTCGAAGACGTACCCTGTTTTGGCCGGTCTTCTTGTCCACCCTCACTAGTGACGGCCTAGCCCAGTCAGAAAACCACAGGTGGTCCTCAAACACCGCTACAGCAAAAGGGTGGCCTACAAAGACATTGGGTTTATCATTTCCGAGTCTGCAGAATGTTCACAAGAAACCCTGCAAAGGAAAGCATTATCTGCATGTAGATCAACTTCTAACACAGGGGCCTAGTCACAGCCAGTGCTCCACTTTGGTTTCCCATGGAGAGGGATAAGTGTCCATGAACAACAGACCACGGGCACAGGTCACTTGTGCTGTTAGCAAAGGAGGCTGCTCAGTACATGCTCTATAATCCTGGTGACTTCCAGATCTAGTTCACAAGATGCTTCTACCTCACACTTCATCATTTCTAGAGGCAGCACAGGGACCAGCCTTTCAGAACTAGAGTACCTCCCTCCTCTGCCACTAAGTGGCCTGGCAGAGAGCTGCTGAGGTACACAGCCTCTTTTGCAGCCTTCACACGGCAAGGAGGAAAGGAGCTCAGGGCACGTGTCATCCTGCATAAGCATCCTGGCACAGGGCAGCCTGACAGCTACAGACACTACAGCCACTGACTCCTAGTAGGGCCCCAAAGCCAGTGTGTGGCCTCTACAGGCACCAAAAGTGCACAGAAGTGCAATGCAGCTAACATAAACCACAGGAAGCAATAGGTCATCCAGGTAACTTCCTCTCTTTTCACTGATGACAACAGGATCATAGACATCAGCTTCAACCAGGCAGCCAACAATTACAAGACTAAGAGTAGCTGCAAGAAATTCTACCCCAAGTTCAGAGAGCAGGAACTTTTCCCTCCTTTCCAACATTAGCTGCAGTAGGAAAACTCAGATCCTTAGTTTGACTTCCAGAGATCAGCTCATCAATTCAGAATCCAAACGACAATTTCATAAAAATAACAGCAGACATAAAGATGTTTTCAAAATCATTCCAACTTTTTCTAATCTCTCATGATAGAAAATTGCCATTAGTCCATATGGGACTATGCATTTTTTCTATGCACTCAGAAATCTCCTGCTTTCAAGGTAGGCTTTGGGCAAGCTTTTTGCAATGGAAGGTAAGAACGTGTGCTGTTCTTCCATGGATGTACACCTGGCTTCAGAGTGGATGCTTCTTGGCTGAATCAGGTTTGCTTTGTTGTGTCCTTAGAGCCTCAGTGGCACTGCACTCTACCACAGCAGTCTGAGCCCCTCTGAAAGGTGTGTTTTCTAAGCACATGGTTTTTATGATCTGTGCTTTTGCTTCTTGATGTAGACCTCAACTAGGTGATATTTAATTTCAGTAATGAAATTGGGATCCCAACATGTATTAGCTTAATTTTAAAAAAAAATTAAAAATCAAAGGCAAGCAAACAAGAAAACAAAACAACAGATAACCAGTACAGATAACACTTAGAACCCTGGTGAAGGAGTATGTGTTGGTATATCTTAAACTCACCTCACAAATAAACTAAAAAAAAACAGTCTTTTACAAAAAAATTTCTAAGACATTAAGTATTCTTTAGTCTAATGTTGAAGAGTGTTTTGTTGGCGCCTCACTACCTTCACTGACCCATGCTTAATCACTGATCTTGATTCTTGCCTTTTCTTCCCATTAAATTTGAACAACTAGACCAGGATCTAGATACTGTCCCCATCCAATTATTTCCTAGCAATTTTAGGATCTGTATTTTGCACTATTCACAACAGCATCCTGCTTTGACCAGCAATTCATTAACCTCTTAATAAATTAAGGATTAAAATCAGAAGCACAGTGTCAGTCAATGGAGATAGCAGGAACAGTGCAAATGCAACTCACTACATAAACAATAGGGATGGTTGTCTTCTTCATTGCCTAGAGCAGGTTATTATGGGTTGCTATACTTACAGCTGAAAATGGGGTTAGGTGGAAGAGCAGAAATATTTCACCTATTTTGCATGCAGCTCTACTGAACGAGCTCTCAGTACAGGAGCACTAGAGGGAGCTGCTGTAACAAAAATTCATGTTACAGCAGAACACCTACGAAGACGTGCCACCTTCCTGTCCTCCAGTGTACAGTTGTTTAAGAACAAAAACTGAATGCCAGTCTTCACTAACAGCATTAGCAAATTACCAGGACATGCTTCTCTAAATTCCTACCCCTACAGGTCTTCACCTCTTTCACTTCCTTGTGTAGAGATGTTGATGTCCTTTTCCCTCACCTCCAATAGCTGTATCACTGCTCCTTTCTCATAGTCCATATTTCTGTAGTGCTCCTAGCTCTCCTTCTCTGTTTTCTCCCTGTAAGAAACTGTCTTATTCTTTGTGGAGAAACAAAACGAGACTTTGTCAGACTTCAAGGTCCTCCTTTGCAGATCTGCAGCGAGGTGGAGCATATGGCAGAATATGCACAGCACAGGGACAGAGAAGGCTGGAACGTCTCTCTTCTCGGGCCTTTTGATGTCTTATAAACTGGAGAATGCCAATTCCTCCAGGACCTCACTCTGCTCACCTCCAAAGGACTGGGAGGGTGTCTGGCTTAGGGGATGAATGCAAGCCTTCCCAGAGCACAGACTAAAACAGAGACTGCTCGACAGAGTAAGAATAAAATTACCCACAGCAGTCATGGTATTGGACTATGAGTCCTTACTCTGCCCACATTTTGTATGCACACCTACAAAACGGTCCCCAGAGAGATCCCATGATCAAAAGGAATTGTCCTCTCCAGAAACTAATTTGCCATGTACAAGATTCTTCAACACATGGTTTGCTTTAGACGTGGTACAACTTCATCAGGTCCTTGTTGCTAACACCTCTGTTCTCTTGCTCCAGAACAGTTATGTATCCAGCAGTAGAAATCCTAGCCATAAAAACTACCAGCATATTGTAAAATCATTTTTCATTTGGTATCTATTGTGTGTTTAGAACCCTTCCAGTGTTCAACATTGCAGATACAGGTTTGCTGCGTAAGGACCTTAATGACTCCGATTAATTCCCTTTCTTCTTATGTCAGTATAACTCACTGATGCAATAAACACAACAAAACCTGAATTAAACTAAGCAGCCATGCATGGGAAAAGCAAACCCCATTTTTAATTTTTTGATTCCTTTTCTTTTTCTGTGAAGGCAGAGAAGTTCTCTGCACGATGCAAAGTCACTCATAAAAGCAGAGAGTGTTAGAAAGACATGCCTTTGCTAAAATGAATAAAAGTCAGCTAGGTAACAGAATGAAGAACTTAAGTGCTGTCATTAACCTTAACATAGCACAGGATATACAGCCCAGCAACTGGACAGTAATTTTCATGCACATATGCACACGCACACACACATGGACAAGCTGCAGCGGGTAATTATCAACCCCAAAGCCTCACCTACATCATTCTGTGCAAGAACTCGACGGCCAGAACCATCCAGGTTTGTGCTCTCAACCACGGCCCGTTTAGCATCACACCAGTACAACTTGTCAGCCAAGAAGTCGAGAGCGATCCCACTGGGCCACACCAGGCCCGTGCTGGCCACGACCCGGCGATCGAAGCCTTCTAATGAAGAGCTGTCAATCCGCGGATTGGCCCCCATGTCAGTCCAGAATAATCTCCTTCAGAAAACAAAATGAATGCAGGAAGTCAGTAAGTAAATGTTTGTCCTCTTCTCCATGGAGTTCTTTCAAAGCAGAAAGGTCAGATCAGAGCAATACAGCCCTGACTCACAGGAGAAAAAGTGCACGCTTCAAGCAAACATATTGGCTGCTGATCTTTTCACACCTGCTATAAGACTCCAGGTGATTGCACTGGGACTTATGCAGAATCCTCATACTGTTCATTGACATGAAACCTTTGGAAAACAACTCCTGACTATGTTAACTGCCACAGCTCTTCATATCTGCTTTTTGATTTTCTATGCGACAGCTGATGGGTTTAGCAAACCCAGGAAACAGAAAATGATGCATTAGCCAGACCTTTGTCTAAACAAGGGTACAACAATAAACAGATGAAACCAAAATTATCTGTGGAAAACAAGCAAGAGTAGGCAGGTTGTTTTAAAAAAATACACCAATATCAGGTCCAGAATCTTTCTTCCTTTAATAAAATCATGATTCTCAGGGTCTCCCTCTAGAGTCCTGTGTGCTACTCACAGAGTGTTGAGCAGTTTTCAATGAACAGACAGTGCTAGAAGACAACTTAAAATGGGGATAGCTATAATTGCAAATAATGTCTAAAGTTTGGGCTCATCTTCCCAGGCATCAGTTGCCTCTGTCAGGTTTACTGAAATAACCCAGGGATACACTTTGCTGTAGTTACACAAGCAGTTTTGCTCTAACTAATGCAGGGATCACTATTTTCAAGAGCTCTGTTTCACATTCCTATTTAATATCTAGAACTATGGACATTGCCATAATATCTGTTCATCCTTTCTCCATTAACTTTCTAAAAGGGAAGACTTTAATGATGTTTCCTCCTGCTTTTCCCCTTGCACACTTTGCCTCTACCAATAATTCTAATAATCTGGCAGAATCTACCTTTCTTCAAAGCTTTCCTGCAAAATGTCTCTATACCATTCAACCTCCACTGAAAGATTCTTCCAAGTATCTTTTTTGGGCAGAGGCAAGCTAGCAAAACACCCTCCTCAAATCTGCTTCTTTCTGATTCATCAGTACTTATAGCAGGATATGAGTATCAAAGGACCTATTAAAAGGACCAGATTTAAAATGCTCCTACTACAAGCATATTGACCAAAATCCATGGGACTTTGCCGTTGATTGAAACAGCCAGAATTTCATCAAGAGTTTAAACACCTGGGATAATTTCAACACTAGTTAAGAAGATACAAGGTGCATTTAAAACAACAAATCTCCAGAACAGTCAATTAGTTTTAGTTTCCTCTGAAACTGAAACATGGACCAAAAAAAAAAGGCAGTTTTGTAATTACTACTGGTTGAAAGTGATAACTTCCTTCTCACTTCTAGATGTGGAACCATCAAAGTTTCTAGTGTGACACCGACAGCTGTCAATGGCCTCAATTGCTCATGCTTTTCTTTAGCTTAAACTGCATACAGTGTCATTAATGCTCCAATTATTTTCTTCTAAAATCTATATGAGAAATGAACACATCCCAGCTCATAAGAGAAACCCTGCAATAAAACATTACAGCTCACAGCTGTGCAAGGCAATGACTAACACAGCACAAGACTAATGCATATTTTGACTGCCAAAAGGGCAAAGCTTGCATGCTCATTTTTAAAAATCATCCACAAGAATTACATGATTTACTGTGTTTAACACTCCTTACTTAGCAAATGGGTGAATGGCAATCCCTCGAGGCTGGGAGAGATCCTCCCAGATGATCATTTTTCTTTGCATTCCATTCAGATTGCTCCTTTCAATGCACACCTTCCTGCAACACACAGAGCACTGTTAGGTCCTCCCTGCTATCTTTTTAATTACCTTCTTGGGTTGAATGTACTGAGGTTTTGCATTGCTTTAGTTTAGTTGTAATAAATAATTTCACAGCGACAGGAAGTAATCCTGCTGATGTGGGATGTCTGGTTGTTTTATCAACAAGTAATTCATGTTACAGCTTCATTATCTGGTCCAGGACATGATGATAAAATACCTGCAGTTCTGCAGAAGTCATGAAGTTCTCCTTCTTTGGGTGAATAATGAATTACAAGTATGACCACTAACAGATAAATGGTAGCTTTAAAAGGAGTCAGGAGGAAAACAAACTCCTAACAGAATACCAAAGATACAAAGAATTTTTTTTTAAATAGTACTTTTAC
This sequence comes from Polioptila caerulea, assembly GCA_013397295.1. Lineage (NCBI taxonomy): Eukaryota > Metazoa > Chordata > Aves > Passeriformes > Certhiidae > Polioptila > Polioptila caerulea. The sequence goes on from VYXF01011024.1 coordinate 963,182, forward strand.
ATTACATTTTTCATCCAGAAATCAGTGGTCATTTTACGTATTATATCTACTTTGCAGGAAAAAGGAAGCTAGGGTTCTTAAGATTACTTATAAAATCTGTGGCCAAGTCAAGTATAGAATCCACATTGCCAATCTTTCAATTCACCTTTTTTCCAGAAAACTGATCTTATTGCTGCAATATTCATCTCGCCAAACGAATATCAGCCTCTATCTGCAAGCAAGCCTGAAGCCTTCCATGCCTCTTTGAACCTTCAAAGAAAGGCCTCACAGAGATGGAAGGAGAAATATATTCTTCCAAATGTGAAATACAAACAGGTAAATGCAGTGGATGAGAAGGAAATTGCAGGTTCAAATTCTCATATTCTCCCTGAACTCCTGTCTTAAGGAGAGAAGCAGTACAATCTCCCATTTCACCAGAAACACTGGCATAGTTCTACAGCAGCTCAATCATGTGGCAATATTGTATCTAGAAGCAAGGAAGTGGACTAGAAGAATGTTTAAAATTGAGGAGGGTGATTTAACACTCAAAATTACTTTTTATTGACTAATGAATTATGGATCATATTGAAAGCTCATGACCACTCTTCAAGGAGTCTTCATTGTGATCTATTGTGATCTGATACTGCCTTTTCATCAAAGGTCAGTTTTGTTTCCCTCTGCATAAAAGATTAGGTATCAGCTGAAATGTGGTCACGTTGTCTGGCAGCAGTCATTCCTCTTTTGTGAGAGATAATTGACAACTGCTCCCCAATAACATGATTCTAGCTGCCAACAACACTGACTTCTGCCCAAGATGTACTCAGTACAGTAATATTATTTTTATGTGTATATATGTGTATGTATATACAAAGATACACCTATACACACACACTCATACGCAGCATATGTATATAAAAAAGAGTGTTAGGAAATATATTCACATGCACATGTACACATACATATATGTATATATCCAGTGCATGCTTTAGATTCCTTGTAACTGAGTCCAAACCCTTGCTTCTTGGAAAGTCAAAGATAAAAAATACAATAGCAGACTGCGAGTGAACTTCCAGCATTTTAGTTTAAGGAACCTTCCATCTGTATATACTTGAGACTAAAACTACCCGATCAGAATGTGGAGCACTACTGAATTAGAGTGTTATCTCAGCTATTTCTGTATCACCAGTCATTTATTCCAAATATTTTACGGCATGCTTCAACATAAATGCACTGTGGAGCATGTACCCTCTGTCTGTCCAATACAATTTACGGTTAATCCAGTCCACAGCAAGGCCTTCGGGTGTATCTATAGCTCCATGAATAACCTTTTCACGATCTGAACCATCCAGATTAGCTCGTTCTATCCATTTCAAGGCGGTGTGGGCAAAGTAAATCTGCGAATAAATAACAGGCAAGGTGTCATTAGTTCTCATCTCACTTTCTACTCTACCTCCCCTGTCTAGTAACTCCACTTCTGAAATACCTTTTTCAGCTGGAAAATTCCCTAAACTGCTTATTCACAAAAGGTTGCACAGGTAACCCGTGATCCCTGATCAAATAAAAAAGCACTTATCCTTCAACCAGGATGACTTCTACAGGCAGCTTGTGCTTAGCTGTAAATCCTGGTTGCCCTATATACAGCCCTCTGAGTACCCTGTGGTTTTGTTTCAGCCAGCAGCTACTTCACATGAAGCACAGCTGAGGAAGCAAAAGTAGGAACAGGCAGAAGGAAGCACATTGTCATTTCACCGGCTGCTCATGTTGAAAAGGGAGAAGTGTTCAGAACATTGTAGCACTCTATGTACATCAAACACCTGGGAAGATGAAAAGGAGTTAAAAATTTTCTTCTGGTTTTTTCCATTCTTTCATCCTGCAGCTATCCTAATTTTTTACTAGATGTCTATTCTGTAAGGCTCCAACATTTAAAGAGGAGATTTCTTAGTTTGGGGTCAAAAGAAAAGTTATTTGCTGGTAGGAAAACTACGTTTGCATTTCCCAAAGACATGTAAATTTTGTCTTGCATCCCTATACCAGAGAGAGTCAAACGCTTGATGGCACAACCATATCAAAAGCAACACTGAGGCTTTCTTTGGAAATGAAGAAAGAAAAAAAATTGTTTCACTTCTACTAGTGAAACAAATAACTTTGCTTTGATGCTAGCCACCAGGTCAAACAAAACAGGAGGGAGCCTCCAGCCTTAGACCAGCGAATTCAATACCCTGGGAGCACAAAGGGGTGCTGCCTTGCCACTCAGCTCTGTGCTGACACGGCCAGGCTCCTGCAGCCTGGCTGGCCCCTGCACACCCCCTCACCTCTGTGCTGCCCCCCTAACACCACGGGAGGGGATCCCGGGTGCACACCGGAGTCACTGACACAGCACAGGGCAGCTGCTGCCTCTCCAGCAGGGCCCTATTTCAGGAGCAAGTGGTGATGTTCCAGAAGCACCTGAAGTGCTCCTCCTGTAAATGCAGATCTGATAACATTCACATTTGTTTAGGTGTGTCCATCTGGGCCTTGAGGTGCTTCCAACAGCCTAACTGAGCTCCTCATCAGCTTTCACTGCACCATCCAGCGCTCCTTTGCAACACTTTTACAGTGTTAATAAGTCTCTCCATGGGAAAGTATAACTATGTGCCACAGAAGGTTTGGCAAAGCCCAGCTGAACTCCTATCCTTCCCATCTCTGCAGGCAAGGAGTAGGATGTTCGGTGTGGCCACACAGACAAACAGGTCTTCATACAGAGAAGACTCCAGTTTCCAACAGCACTATTTAGTATGTGAGGAACACATTTTGGAAGATCAATAGATTCTGTGAGCATTCAGCAGTTCTGCTCAACAATATCAGGACATGGGAAATAATTCCTGTTAAGACTGCTCCAACATTTAGCAGGGATCATACAGATTTAGCTGTATAGTATAAAAGATACCTTTGCTTGTACCACTACGCAGTGCAAAACCTCCACAATGTATGTCCAGAAAACAGCACTGCAGTCTTAATGGAGAAAACTTATCAATCACACAGAAGTTCTTTAAAATTGAAATCATGCCTGAAATGAATTTAGAGATCCAAATTCTCTGTGAATCATAATTTTCAATGTATAAAAAATAAGCAATTAAAGGATGAAGCCCTTCAACTAATGTTTGGCAGCCTGTACCAGTTGTGCTCCCAGACAGGCAACAGAACAACGAGCAGCATAATGCGTAATCCAGATCACTGGCAGAGGAAAGGTTAAGGCACATGAAAGCTCAATCCTTTTGTCCTTGCAACACTCCAGAATCCTCTCATTTTTAATACCTTACCTTATTTTCCACCGGGTCATAGTCCAGTGCTAAGACTACTCCCATCTGCCAGTCAAGTAAACTTGTATAATCTGTTCCATCAAAACTGATCTGGCGGATATCTTGGCCATTTGCAAATAACAAAAATGGCTTAGGACCTGTCGATTAAAATTTGCCAGTATGTTAATTGCACTAAGTTGAAAATGACCTCCAACTTGCATTACTACCTAAGTAGCATTGTAAATTAGCAACAGTAAAAGACAAAATAAGGAACAGAAGCAAAAAGGAATTATGGCAATTTTCCTGCGCTCCACTTGCCTAAGAAATTAAAGATAAATGTGAATATAAGTTTACAGCATCAGCCTCAACATTTCTGACAAAAAGAGTCACCAGTCCTGCTGCATTTCACACTGAGTGCCTTAGCTTCAAGGCAATCATCTCTACATTTCACAGCATCACTGTAAATGCCAGAATAATTTGAATTTTGTGTATGGAGAAGTCTTTTGTAGTAAAAGCAAGAAAGATACTGTCCTCCAAAAAAAAAAAAGCTTTCCCCTTGTTTCAGGCACAAATCAGAAACTTCTTTTTCGTCTTCTCTCTTTGGCAATTGCATATACCTTTTTGATCACCAGAGTCTGTCCTGTTTTCAGAAGGAACAGAAGGGTCTGGAATCCAAAAGAGCACATCAAACACCTCAGCTCCCTGGGGCCAGTAGGGGAGAAACATCCTTACATAGAAGGATGTAACAGACCATTCCCTACTCCCATCCTACCCAAGTCTCCAAATACAGAGACTTCAGCCCCAGCTCTGTAACACTGGGCTGGAACTATGCCCATATTTATGTGAAGGCACAAATCCCTGTGTACTGCAGGACAGACCTCCACAGTATGGGAGCCCAGAGTGAAATCCATCTTCAGATGGATCACACATTGAACTTTCTGTGAATGAGACAGAACCATATACTGGTGACTGTTCTGGTTTGTTTCCAAAATATGTTGTCTTTCCTAACAACTAATGCTTCCCAAGTTTCACAAGGTAACCTGAAATCCATGCAAAAAGGGATCCCAGTTGTGTCAACCACATTAAAGAACTCAAAAAAGGTTTTGCTTTTATTGGCAGAAATATGTGGGCATATCAAGACACCAACCTATAGCAGTGCAGTGCTTTCTGTCTCGCTGAAGGTTATATCCAGGAAAACAAGCACACTCCCAGGAGGATGGGCTTAAAGAAGAGCATATCTGACTGCAGCCACCATTATCTGGAGATGTACAACCTTAAACAGAGCATTTGTAAAATTTTACTGTGCCGTTCTAAAAAAAAATAAAATACAACAAAATCAGAGGTATAAGAGAATGCTTCACTCTGCTCAGGATTTCTACAGTGCAAATCATCTCAGTGACTGGTAGATTTAGCAAAAGGCCTCCTGCTGAAAGCAGAAGCCTAGCAAAGTGAAAACACATGAGTAGTAACTTGTTCCAGAGTTTTCCTGAAAATATTTATAACACAAGATGTTGTATTGTAACACAGTGTGGGAGGGTAGGATACATAAAGAGAGAGGGTCTTTCATGTGTTTCAGAGAACTCTTCTCCCATGCAAATCTCATCCCATCTACAACAGAGTAATAACTTTTATCAGACTTTGTACTCCATGCAAAGAAACAGCAAATTAATGCAATTGTCTCCCCAGAAGTTAATTAGGCTAGGATGACAAATTGATACTTTCTAATAAAACAAACCAAGATTTCATGTAGAAACAAACTATTCTTTTGTTGGTTTTTTTTCTGTTATATTCTCAATACCAACATGAGCTAGCAAAACAGAAATAATGATTGAATCTATGTATAAAGTGTAGTCCATATGAAAGGGCTTAAAAGGGAAAGAGGACTTTTCACAGCATAAGGCTGTCAGTAATGGAGCTATCTTGAACCCTAGGACTGAAAAGATGCAATTGAGATGCTACAGCCCCCTGAATTTGGAAAACTGCTGAAATGAGGAATGACAGATTGAGTGTAGCAACTTCCAATATTCTAACTGCAGAAAATTCCATTTGTGGGTAAGTTAGAGTGACTCTGAACCTGGGCTGCATGATGTCAATAAAATTATATTCAGGTTTCACCCAAGACTTAGTTTTGTACATATATGTCCTCTCAAGTATAAATTTTAGATGTCTCCCACAACAAAAAGCTGTAACATGCCTTGATCTGTGCTGACAAAAAAAGAACTTGGCCAGCAAAAATTGGATGTTGCTGCTACTAAAAATCTATTAAAAAATGAAGATGAATACTGCTCATGTCAGCACTCAAAGCACCTTACATTCCATTGTCTTTATCTGGTACAAACATTTACAGCTGTTCAAAATAAGTGTAAAATGCCTTCATTCACTTCTGCCTCTCAGTGCCAAGAATAAACAGAGTCTGGCAGTCACTTCAGCAAGAAAAAAATGTAACTTACCTGTGCACGTTTTGCCATCCCCTTTGAGTACAGATCCTTCTGGACAAAAGCAAACAGGGCCTTTGGATGTTTGAAGGCAGCCGTGACTACATCCGGTGTCATTACTTGTACAGGTAATTAGCTCTAGGAATTAAAGGAGGAAAAAAAAAGTCCTAAATGATGATAAAAATTTTTACTAAGCCCTCAGTATGAAAAGTTAACACCTTCTTAAATAGCAAAAGAAGAAGAAAAAAAAAGTAAGGAAAAGAAATATATAAATAAATAAAAGTGTGATGTTGAGAGCACAACACTTCTGCTGTCTTTCTGTGGTTTGTTATGCAGTGTTTCTGTTTTCCTTTTCCAAATTTTTTCCACACCTTCCCCTAATTATAGCCCAAGAGAAAACCAAAATAGCTGAGTTCTGAAGCCATTATACTTATCAGCCTTAAAATTTCCAAAATTCCCTGAAGATGTGTTATAAAATAGAGGTAATTTTGTAAACTTTCTTTCTTATATTTAATAAAAAAATAGATCAGTACAAGGAATCTATACTGGAAGAATGAGTATAAAAGACAAAGAGAATGAGGAAGAACTACTTTCCTACTACTCCAAGTATAAAAGACCTAAGACCAATCAAAACAGGAGATGAACCTTCCAGAAACAAAACTATGCTCCTTAGTGCAAATTTTAGAAGTTAAAAGGGCAAAATCATCTGAAGACTTGGCAATAGCCTTCCTTTACTTGTTATTAGAAATATTGTAGTGCCAACATTTTTTTAAAAGTATTTCTTTAATGGAATTGCACAAGGTGTGCTCCTTCCACCTTCTGCATTGCAATTCTTCATGTCTTTTTCCCAATTCTAGTGCCATTTGACTGGAACTATGCAAGATTTCCACAGCTGCTTCTATGAATCAGCTGCACACATTGGCTTAAATGGTGCATAACTCTTGCAAATATTGCTTCTGCAGGGCAACTGCATTCTGGACTGGACTGTGCTAACCATTTAAGCACAGAGAATAGGGTCCAGAAAATTCAAGTTTCTTTCTGACCAGAGCTTGTGGCTTTAGATGAAAAGCTTCATAAAGGATTTGGAGGACAAAGCCTCAAAATCTCTGGCCAGCATTTGACTTCTTATCTTGTATGTGTGTCTCTCTCAAGTTACGTTGTTGGTGAACACCTGACTTGTGCTGCAGTAGTTAAGGAGTCACACTGCCCATTCTGCATCCCTAGCCTGTGCCAGAAAAACATTATTTTCTATCTAATCTGAGCCACCCAAAATGCAGGCAAACAGTTCAAGCTGGTAATCCAAAGTGGGAATGAGTTGCACAGTGTCTAATTGCTGTTTTGGATGCAAAACGATATCCCACCTCCCAATAACCTCTGACTGCAGCACTCCCACAGTTCTTCTGCTGCAATTGGCTGCCTTCTGCAGCTGTCTCACACACCCTAGACCCCCATGTTTGGGTCACTGAATCCTGCTCCTGGATCCCTCTTAATAAAGAGGAAGAAGTGGCTCTTAGAGAGTCACAGAATACCATGAGTTGGAAGGGACCCAGAAAGATTGAGTCCAGCTCTTGGCCCTGCCCTGGACTCTTGGGGTCTAAAATAGACTGGCTGCTAGAGTCTGTTAGAATCTATGGCTATATTTACTCTACAGAAGTGATATTTAATATACCCTAGATCCTTATCCTGCCATGATCCACACTGGACTCATTGGTGTGCCCTGGCACTCCTGTTTGGGCCTTATACCAATGTTTATTTCCACGGAAACAAAGTAGAAGGACCTCTGTCTATGCAAAAGTTTCACTTCAGAAGTGATTGACAAAATCCCAAGACCTCAAAACTTGGAAGCTTTTCACATTTTATGTTCTAGACTTACTCCAGAAAGGCTTGATTCATTTGTTGTATGCATTTAATTCCACTAAAGTCATACATATTAGTAACGCTATCAGCCCTGATCTGAAAAGAAAATACATGATGCTGTGAGCTGCTCTTTCAGAGACTGGAAAAATCCTTACAGAGCGAGCCAAATTCAGAGACCACATTTAAAAATACATGACTGCTTATCCACCTGGAATGTGTCAGCAGGCCTAGCCTGAGAAGAGGTCTTTCTGAGACAGGACTTGAAGGTTTTTTCCCTCCTCTGAAGAAGTGTACACAACTTCTCACGTGTAACTTATGCTTCCTTGAACACGACACCTGAGAGCAGTTCACTCAGTTTAAGCTGATCCTGCTTACATAATGTGGGATTGGAAGCAAGCAACGCAACACACCGAAGCTTCAGCAGTTCCAGTGTTAGAGGAGGACTCTCTCCAATAGGATACTCCAAGGGTTTGTCCATTACAGCTCCTTACCATGACATGTTTTCCTATCAGGCAGCAGAACAAAGCCTCTCGGGCAGGTGCAGTAATAGGAACCAGGGATGTTCACACAGCCTAAAGTGCAGCCGTGATTCCAGAAGCCACATTCATTAATGTCTACAAAAAAAACCCCAAAAAACCAAAAACTTGTTGTGTCAGAATAACATCATCAGCAAATGTTAGAGAATAGATTAATGAAACAAAATAACAGTCTGAAAAAGTACATCCTTTTTTTTTATTCATTTCACAAAAATGTGTTTTTTCTAAATAACTATAAGAAAATAAGTTTGCAGACCTCATTCAAATCAGTGTTAAAAACCTTCTAGCAAAACATAGCCGTGCTCTGTGTGTCCAGCATAGAAGCCTAGAGGACTTCCAAAAAAATGTTTTTCCATACAGATTCTAGTGCCATTTAAATCCTGTGCACATCCAAAAAATGTAAATTAGACACCTTCTTAAAATAAAAATTCTTTTTAAAAATTTAGGTTCAACATGATTTAAGTAAAAGCTTCAAAACACCAGTGTATTAAAAGTTGGAACTCAGAAATCAAACCTGAGAATTTTCTGAGAACTGGACTGCTAATGCTCAGGCAAGTTTGTAAATCCTGTAAGCTAGGAATTCTGATGCCATTATGTCTTATAAAATCTGGTCATGTAATGAAAGAGATGTTTTAAAAAGTATTGTCTATTATTAATAGCAAATTTAGATTTTTAATAAAACAATCCAGATTAAAATAAGAATTTCTGTCTTTTTTGAAATGATACTTCGGACAGACATCCTGTTGCTGGATTATTCAATGTTTCACCTTTGACGATGCATCCAGTTCCATCCTTATTTCAAAATTAAATTAGCACACATAAGTATTTCTACTTATCTGAAGCTTCTTTACCTACTCAGACTAAGATCAAAATTTCTCACAAGAATAGCACCTGCAACACTTTCATAGGTCTTTTTTTAAACAATTTCAGAACTTGGAAGGACACAAAACTGAAATGGCACACTGAAATTTTTAAAAACTCAGAGTCATTTTTCAAACGCAAGATAATAAATAAAAGAATAAAATAAATTTTTTTGTGTGATAGAATAAAGCTGATGAGAAATTCATGTATTACCTTCACAAAACTGTCTATTTCTGCTTAAAATAAAGCCACTAGAACATTTACACCGATGAGTCCTTGAGTCCGGCCTGCAGATTCTTCTTCTGCACTTTTCTCTGTTCGAATCACAGATTCCTTTTTCTGAAAGAACAGTTACAATGTAAGCAGAATGGAGATCTCATCATAATAACCTTCCAGTAGAAGGATGATAAGAGATGTATTTTCTTTTCAACATCTGCTCGCTCAACCAAGCTGTGGTATTTCTTATTAATAACATTTTTTTTTTCCCATTGGTAAAATCAGGCAAAAAAACCAATCACTGTAAAAATGAAAGTACTTGGAGAAGGTGTGTGCAAGCAATCATTTTGAGCTCCATGTCAGCACAAGCTGTGCTAGAGAGAGCCTGAACTAGGGGATGGTTTGATTTGGGTCCATATCTACAGTGATTATGAAAGGGAAAATTCAAGTGTCCTATGCCTCCAGTCCTGCACAATGTTATACACTACTTTTTAAAACACTCAGAAATAAGAACAACAGAGATGGAGCATGCATACAAAAAAAGAGAGAGAAGAGAGACATAAGATGCAGCATACAAAGACTGTTGTTATGGTTGTTGTTGTTGTTGATTATATTGGAGTATTGTGACCACATTATTACCCATATTATTTAACAAAAAAGATAAGTGGGGAGATTGTCATGACCATGTGTTTCATTTGGGCAAAAGGCATTAATGCATGCTAGAGAATCATTGTATTGGTGTGGATCTATGAGAAAGACAAGCATGATAAAAGTTTAGCTCAAATTTCAAACTCAGAACCTTTTTTCAAAGGAAGAAGAAAAAATGTGCTAAACAGGTCCCCAGGAGCCTTCTTATTTCTCCTGCTTCACGGGAAAAGATACTCCAGTATCCTTTTTCCTGGGAAGGATTTGCAGAGCCTCGTGTCTGTGCTCAGCTATCTCTCAGGGCTGATGCTTTCACAGAACTGCAGCACTCATGATTTTATTTTTGTCTCCAAAATTATTATTTTTGTTTGAACTAATGTTGCTGAATGTGGGTGAGCAGCCACACAAAATGCTGTCTTTGCCCTGGGCTGTGAGTGTAAAACATCACAGGCTCATACAGGCAAAGAAATGCATGGGAGAACAATTTTCTTGTGCTGTTTCCAATTCACACTCTAGATTCCAAGAGATGGAAAACTGCATAATATTTAAGCTACAAGTTTATTCTTCTGCTAGCCACAACAGAGAAAATGTTGGCCCCCTGGTGGGATGACAGATCACACCTATAAAAGCAATAACATTTAATTTCCCAGACAGACACTGCAGCTTGGCTACAGGTACAGACACCTTGCACGTATTTGGTTAACTGGTTAAGTCTTCTCTAGCAAAGCTAATATCATTAAATGCAAAATTATGAATGGATATTATCTATGGTATTATCTAGGTAGATATTATCCATGTTATTTAGCATGTTATCTTCTAAGAGACTTGAATTTTGTATGATTTTAGGTGAGCCTCTTGTTCTCTAGAATATTGAATTGGAAACAATCTTTTTCTACTGCAACTAAATCAGGAACATACAGTAGTGGAGAGTCTGATCTTCAATTAAAGGACTCATTAGAATGAAAAAAGTGCAAGTGCATGCAACCACAAAACAACAGAATCCACAAACAAGACCACATTCAAGGCTGCATCACATGCTTATGATTCTTTCTGATTTTTCTCCCTGTGGTTGTCTCATTATTGATTTAAGTTGTCTAAAAAGACCTAAGACACCTGGGAGTTACAGAACAAATAACAGAAGCTTTGCCATGTGGACAATCTCAAGAAGATAGCAATTTTTAACTGAGTAAGTATTAGAACTCTATGTAGCCATACCAATGCATAAAACCCAATCACATTTCAAAGCCTAAAGAGACTGGTGATTAAATTGTGAATCACAAAGTTTACATAATGTATATAATATATAACATTTTCTGGAATAACACCATTACAAACCACATTTACTAATTTATTTGTGTTTTGTGGGGGTTTTCCCCCTCCCATTGCCTGTCTTACATGTAAATACATACACTCAGATATTAGCCTGATGCAAGTATCTTACACTGGAAAGAAACTAAACACAATTTCTCAAAAAAAAAATAAAAAGAAAATTTCAATTGTACTGAATATCATTAATCTGTTAGGAAAGATTCTTTTGAAGAATTCCAGAGGCTGTACTTGATATTTTAGGGTATTTCAGATATTCTACGAGCCATTATTAAAAAGTGCCACACCAAATTGTTCTGTGGGGTTACAACAAACCCATAGATGAATTAATGCTCTTCTCTCTACTTATTGGCCCTGACCCATACAAGGAAGTAATTTGACAGAGAAAGGGAAGAGGGGACCTGAGGAATTTAGATAGCAAAGTAAGTAATTCAAATTCCAGTAAAAAAATCAAATCATATCAGTTGCACACTTCTCCTGAGTTCTCTTTTCATCTGAAGGAACTCACAAGTTATCTGCCTTAAAGAAGGCTTGATAATTCACAGCTGACACTATGTTACAATGTACATTTTCTTAGCTTGTTCAGAGCATCCAATTAGTCTAGGTATGCTTTTATCTCTAGGTTTTTCTGTTGTAAGATCAGCTATAAATCTCATTTGAACTCCAGGCTCATTAGTCCTCCTTTCATCCCTGTTCTTGCATTGGATAAGCCAAGCAATGCACATACAAAGTCCAAAAGGCTCATCTGGATTCAGCCTGTTAAGCTTCTTTCTGCTCCATCATTTCCCAGACATTTTTACAAGATGTTATTCGGAATTTTTTTTAAAAACCTACTGCTAACAACATTTACTTATTGTACAAAAATTTATTAAACATGTTGGAAATATATATTTGAAAACATTAGTAAGTTACATAAACAAAGGGGAAGCCCTTTTCCGTGGATAGAGAAATGCCAGAAAGCAGAATGCTCTGGTGGAAGAGGTGGAGTAAATCTTCTGAGAGAAGAATAAAGCTAAGTGCCCACAGTCACTGAAATTAAGCTGCGCATTCTTGCCCTGGCTCCTCTATGTGAGAGCTCCAAATGTATCAGTAGAAAAAAGTGTTTCCATTTGCCAGAACAGCCATTTTCCCCAAAGTAAGGACAGATCAAGTATTGTCTCTGAACAGACACTCCCTGTGCTGACAAGGATAAGCTTGATTTCCAGAAAAAATTTATCTTCTGCATCTCAACACGTATTGGCATTGCAAACAAAGCATTTGAAGGGGAAAGTTCTTTTGGAGGTGTTGATTTTCCACTCAGACCAGTCTTCAGAGGGCACAGACTGCATGGTACTGCATAAAGCTGTTGGTTGGGCGTGAAGAAAGATACAGTCTATTTTATAGTAGCTATTTAGGAATCGTTCAAATATATATTTACAGTTTCATTTTTGCTCATATGAACTAAAACACTGTGTTCTCCCCATGTCCTTATACCTCTGGGAATCCATGGCCATCTTCCCCTGGGAGTTGTGCAACCATTGCTTGACACACAAATGCCTCCACTCTTACTCCATTGTTCTTATCCAAGCAAAAAAAAGCTGTTCCATTAAAGCAAGAATGCTCTGCTCCCCAGAGATTAAAGGACAAGACATTATTTTCCTGGACATCCTCCACTTCCTACTACCTCAGCAGGAATCCTCAAGCAAGGGGAACTACTGATAATCATTTACCTTCATTTTTGGATCCACAGTGAAAGGCAGTAAGATGACCAGCTCACACTGTGGGCTGCAATTGGCTTAAATTAATTATAGCAGCTTCAAGACTGCTGACTTTTAATTGAATCATTCCACAGAAAAGCTGTGACATCCACTTGTAGAACAAACTGTGTGTTTAAAATCCTTTGCTGCCTTAATAATCAGAGTTGTTTAGATGCACCTTAGACTAAAACTTCCAGAATGAAGAAGATATTTGGTGAGGATAATGTAGACAGAGGGTTAAAAATCTGCCTTGTGCATTTAGCAGGAAAGCATAAAAATATCTTTGTGTAAAGAAAGGTAAGAGAATGAGAAAGTCACATTTATCTGCATGTGTATATAGATTAATGAAACGAGCAGTTCATGCTCAGCATGCTTCCACCCTGATACTCAGCTGGAGCTGCATACACCAAGTAGAACTGTGGACCACTGAAATGAAAAAAAAACTTTTTCCTTTATTTCACTGACGCCAAGAATTTTTCCAAAGAAAATTCTTACTGCAGGGAATCAGAGTGTATGACATTATTATTCTCACACACAGCAGCATTGCATTTACTTACCCAAATCCTGAGAATCAATCCTTGCACCTGGCTGCTTAAATGGATGTACTATTTTTATCTCCACTGGTGGGAAAAATGATGGCTTCAGGCTAATTGTGACCACAACGTTTCCAGTATATTTGTTGGCTCTCCATATCATGCCAGACTTCAAGTCTGAGTAGTACAGATGCTCAGCAAAGAGAGACATACCAAGCAATTGATGTCTACAAGAGAAGAGAGCATAGTGGCACATTACCTGATCTCTGTATATTTACTCCCCCAAAAATTTTCTGAGTGCCTTGTTCAGTCAGGTCCATTGAAAATTACCTTGCAAATTTGCAAGAAATAGACACAAAATGGATAACCTGCATTTCTCACAGGTTTAATGTTCTATTGGTCAGAACTGACTTAACTGTGAGAGAAAGCTTAGGTGTGACCCTGCTCCTGCTGAACCCAGCAACCAAAATGGAAACTTGGTTTGTTGAAGGATGTAGGTCAGGTAAGTTCCACCATTTCCCAATATCCAGTGCCTGCTCTGACAAGTCTGACTGAGGAAATCAAGGTGAAGATGGAATGGTAGGAGTAGGGCACCTCTAAAATCCATCTGCTGCTGCTTCTCCTATCTCAGGAACATAATTTCCATTCACTGGTCAGTTATAGCAGCTAGCAGGAATCACAAAAGGGCCAAGTTTTAAATAAAAGAGAGAGAAGAAAAAATACTGAAAGAAGTATTTTTGTCTTCCACTTTCCAGGAAGACATAATCCAGGTGGAAAACTGAGAATACAGATCATCCAGGCTGAAGGATTAATCCCCAGTGAACAACAACAAACTCAAGGGAGAAAGGGGAAAAAGTAAGAAAAACTCAAACTGACTGCTGGAAATGTAGGGAGAAGCCAGCTTTGTGCTCATCATATTTAAATATGTGGTCCATGATTTGCATAAGCAGGCCAGCAAAACTGTATTTTTCTCAGTTGGCTGTTGGAAATCCCTTTTCCACACACAGTGACCCAACCATCATGAAAGACATTGCAGTGTCAACCTTTTCCTGACCCCCTCACTGGCCTATGACCACCACTGGGCACCTGTACCCCTGCACAGCAAAAGACCAAAAGGACAGGGGTCTAAGAGCCCCTCAGCTGTGCTTAGCACTGGCACTGGGGTGGGACAATTCTCTCGCACAACACAGTTTTCACCACATCTTCTGATGCTTCTTGGAGAGCCTGAGCACAGGGCTGAGCCTTCCCACCCAGCAGCTGACCGTGGAAAAATCATTTTATCTCTCCTTTTTGTTCTTCTATCTGCAGAAAAAGGCCACTAATAAACACTCAGAGAGGATTGCTAAGGATTAATTAGTTATCATTTGCTAAAAGCTTGGAAGATGGAGAGTGCTGAGTGGTAGTATTATCCTTATAGCCACGAAATTTTTGCATTTTCCTATTATTAGTGTTACATTTACAGTCACAGGCCATTTGCACTACACTTTATACTCCTCATGTTGTGAACTGGCCCAGTAAAAGGGAGAAGGAGGGAGGGAGTTTAATTGCATCCCTGAAATGAATGTTTTATTTCTGACAAGCTGAGGAAAGCTCACCGGACAGAATTTCTGAGGAAGCGAACAGCTCCACCGTAATAGTCACATGAGCCAATATGGGAAATGTCTTTTCCGTGGTCATGTTGGATCCAGTAGAGCCTTGTGTCAACCAAATCTAGTGAGATGGCCTTTATTTTTTCTGTAGTTTTTAAAATATTTATCATATCACTTCCACTGAGGGACACTTGGTGTATGCTGGAAACTGTACCATCTGAAGACAAAAATAGCAGCCTGCAGGCAAGAGAGACATGTTTTAAAAACCAAACAAAACAAAAAACCCCACTGTCCTGGTTTGGCCTGGCTACTGAAACCACCACAACAAACAAATCCTACATTTTCAAAATCACATCACAGCTACACCCTCTTTATTTAGTTATTTAGTTGCTCCTGTATACAAAATTTCGTAGTATGGTACTAGAACTATGAAAACTGCTGGAGATATTAGAAACTAGCATTACCAGGGGTAGTAGCAATTTCCCTCAAGTGGGTCAAGCAGGAATCAGCTCAGCTTAACCACAAAGCATTATTGTCTGCCTCTCTGCTTTGTTCAGTCAGTCAAGGAAACAGGAATAACTTCTCAAATCTACAGGGAGCTTCTGCAAATTTGAGGACAGGCAGGTCTGATGTCCAGGCCCTAAATCCCAATGAGATGGCAAGATTCCAAAGAGTATTAGCAATGCTACTATCATCAGAAGATTGGTTTATGTACAAATGTATTAGGAAAGGACACATGAGTGTTAGTATTAAAGCAGTTGCACACACCACTGAGTAGCTTTAATGCAAATCAAAAGTGGCAACAAAGACATGCTCTTGCTAAACAAAACAGAAGCATTTCAAATAATGCTCAAGCCTTTTTTTTTTTTTTGCTTTCTTTTTTTTTTCAAATTTAATGCAAGAGGTTTTTGTGTAAGGGAAAATTAGCATGGAGAGACCACTGTGATGATTCATACTGGTAACCATCGAGGAGCCAGGCCTCTCATGTGAGTGTGGTTCTCAGTGTAAATTACTCGAAGCTGAAAGGAGCATGTCGTGAAGGCCAAACTACCAGTGATACTAAGCAGCAACAGGGGATTCAGAACCAATATTTGGAGACACTGATAAAGAAACAAGGGAAACAGCAGCAAACTGTCAATTTAGACTTTTTTTCCAGAAAACATACTAATTTATGTTCTAAGTGTGCTGGGTCTAGAATACAGGTGACTCCCAGAATTTGCAGGCATCTTTCCCTTTGCTTCTCCAATACTGCTTTCCTACCCAGAAACTTGACTGAAAGAGTGTAGATTGAGATTGGATATTAGGAAGAAATTCTTTTCTGTGAGGGTGGTGAGGTGCTGGAATAGGTTGCCCAGAGAAGTTTTAGATGCCCCAGCCCTGGAATTGTTCAAGGCAGGTCAGATGGGACTTCGTGCAGCCTGCCAGTCTAGTGGAAGGTGTTCCTGTCCATGGTGAGTGGATTGGAACTAGATTACATTGACTGTCTCTTCTAATCCATTTCTATGATTCCATGAAACCACAATCACAGTACTTTACATACTTGGAGTCCAATTCAATTTTGTATCAAAGTTTCAATTCAATGAAGTCACTAACCCCTTTAAAATTACCTTTGTTCAGCATCAATGGCAATCCTTGTGGGACGACCAACAGCTCTCAGAAGAACTCGGCGTTTCTTCCCATTCATGTCGGTTGCTTCTATGGTTCCTTTCTGTCTGTTGGCCCAGAGAATGTCTTGATTTATCCAGTCAATAGCAAATCCTGAAATGCCTTTGTCTATGTAACATAGTCTCTGTAAACAAGAAAAAAGGAGTTGACAAGAGGAATCCTAATGACTACTCTAAACCTGGCTTTCATTACAGGGAATAGAATACCCAGCTGAAACTTTCCAGTTCATTCTTTCACCTGCTTCATTTTTTTCAGACCTGTAACTATTTCTCGTTCTTTTTCTTCCATCAGTTTCATTTGGTCTTTGTACTTACACATACCCTCTCTGAACTGAGTGACTCCCTGCAAAAGGAGAAACTTCTGCACAGGAAATAGACTGGATTAATATTTAGCTACAATTTTTAGCATTTGGCACACTATGAAGCACCCAGGCCTGTACTGTTACAATTAGAAGTCTCCTAACACACTACTGCTGGAACCTGATCCTTTAAAATCAGTGAAAATACATGAGTGAAAACTCCACATAGGTAAATCATACTGGCAATCTCTCTCAAACAAAACAACACTCTCACAGCAATAAAATTCAGCCACAACAGCCTGTCAGCCCTCTTTACTCAGCCAGATGCAATGAACTGCACAGTTTTTTCTGAACAAAGTGGTAAAAGCATTTATGCAACCATAGAAACCAATAAAAGATTTGAGAAAAAATGAGTAGGAATGCAAACACATTCTGATAGCATTTGTGTCAGCTTGTATTACAATAATCTTGAAGACAAAGTTATAATGCCAGAGAATAATCTATAACTGATAGAAACATTAATGTCTTCAAAGCCTTTGTTTGTCTGAATTTCCTCCCTTCATTTTTAACTTGCCTTCACCTGATCCACAGAAAATGCTGTGTGTACTGAATGTGAATGCCAGCAAAACAGCCTGGACTCAGCCAGGATCAGAACTATTACAACAGCAAAGTAAAGTGCTAATTGATGAACAGTAAAGGCAGAGCTGTACCCAAGGAGCAGGTGGTTTCCATGAAGGGGTTTACATCCATTAACTAGGAGAATTCCAAGGAACTGATGACTTTACCTCTCGTTTTGTGCCATTTAGGTGAATTCTTTGAAGTAGTCGCCTTTCAGAGTCTACCCAATACACTTTCTCTTCTATATAATGAAAATCCATAAGTGTTGATGGACCAGTATCAGCAACCAATCTTTCATGATTTGTCCCTTCAGTGTCAATTCTAAAGATGGCATTTCCATGGCTAAAAAGCAGGAATGGTGCTGGGTCTGGTGTGGAGAAAACAAAATGAGACCAATTAATTGATGATCATTGCATTTTTTCTGCATTAAATTCTCATCAGTAGCATTCTAGTCAAAGAAAAAGTTCAAGGTTTAGCTGTGTCATTTTTTAATAACAACTTTATAGGTGAATCACACAGAAGGCTTAATATATAAGTGTAATGATCCTTTCATATTTAATGCTGAAAATTATGGCAAAAATCTGAATAAGGAAACTGAAACTACAGTGGTTGTTACCACTTTTCCCAAATCCTCCAGCCCAGCTGGAGGACAGAACAATTGCTGCATGCTTGCCAACTGAGGTTGAAAGAAGTTTGCCATGGATGTGCCTCAAAGTTGAAGATTACTTCAAATTATCGTGCTATAGCACGAATTTATCACAGAGAGGTAGCCTGGAGTCTTCCTTTAACTATCAAAAAAGGGAAATTGAAGATCCCAGGACAGGGTAAAGGAAGAAACTGGAGACTGGGGAGGTTTCTTGTGCTACAGAAGGCTGAAAGAGGACAAAAGACCTGTACTTAAAATTCTGACAGCTCAAAAGCAACATCTTCTTCCAGTTTTTTAATTACAAAAACTTTATTTGTAATGAGCAAAGGGTAGGAGTATAACTGTAACTTAACATAAAATGTGTTAAAATGAAAAGTGCTCCAATTATGTCCCATACTCCAGAAAACCAATTAAGGCTGAAAGTGATGAGCAGCTAGCATGGTCCCAATAGCCTTGATGCAACCTTAAAACAAAGTGATAAGTATGGAATTACAATTAATATGGCATAATGATTGGGGCTGATCCAGTTTTATCAAGTCCTCTTTGTTGTTTTTAGGGTATCACTGCAGAGCACAATTAAGATTACTTAAGGAATCTTAACTACAATTAAGATTGCTGAAGGTACCTTAACTACATCTCCAAACCACAAGAATTTTAATTCAGATTGTCTGTCAAATGCATATAGGGAAGTAGTTCTTATGTACCCAACACATTTTAACTTTCATTTTGAAAATAAACATGGGTTTGTTGTTTTCTTTTTGGTTTGTTTTTATATATATACATATTTGTGGGCATCAAGTCAACTCTTTAATTTACTACCAAGAAAAACATACAAAACATAAATCCCATTGTGTTAGTAATGTTGGAATTTTATAACATGGTTGCTTGAAACAACAAATCCTGGCATACAAGTAGTCCTCAAACCAACTGACTTTGAAATGCAATTATTGATATAGATCCAACAGAATGACAGCTTTCAAGCCTGTGTAATCAATTGTTGAATTATTCTGCAATGAAGAAGCAACTCTACATTTATTGGGAATGGATGTCATCAAAGATGCACTACCACCAATTTTCTTACACATATACTTTTGAAAATTAAACTGATTTTATTGAAAAGGTTCACATCTTTTTTTTAATTAAATAACTATAAGCATTAAACTGGAGGCTTTAAACTCAACAAAAAGCAATTCTGCAAAATTTAGACAGATGCTTCACCTTCAGAGTTGCAAGGTTGTTTAATTCTCATTTCAAAGCAGGGGAATGAAACAAATTTTGATTTCTCCAAGAGAAGAAAGTTCTGATGAGCACTCAAGATGTAATTTTGTCTTGTTCACAGGGAAGATGATCAGCACACTGTTTCTATATTAGCAGAATGTTTTATATCTCAAATTTTAAAGCTATCACCTAATTATAGCAGCTGCTTACAGGATTTTAATTACTCCTTCTGCTGCAACTAGAACTGAGCAACCCCATATTTGAACAATGAACTCTTGCTTCATGTGAATGGTAAATGAACACTGGAGAGTAGCCAGGCTGATTTATCTAAGGGATTTGACAGCCACTGCCTTCATATTTGCCAATTAGTTGGCCAAGGACATTTACACACTTTGGTTCATCCTTTCCACTCTCTGAGTTCCCTACCAGGTGCCTGTGAATGAGGGCTCTAAAAGGAACAAGAACTGAACAAACTTCTACTGCAGAGTCACCAGTCAGATTTAGGACTCAGTTTTATCAGGGGTTTAATTACCAAGTAAACTATACCTGCACAAAAGATCTTCCTGTCTTTAAAACATGTGGGTATTTCACCTGGTGTATCCCCCATAGGAGGGTTTGTACTTAAGGCTTCCTTATCCATCACAGCAGCTCCATCCTTCACTTTCTGCTGTTACTATAAATGTTAGTAGTAACATGTTAAAAAGTTGAAGTACTCCAATATGAAGGGAAGATTGTTCTTTGAAAGATACCTTTGCACAAAGATCACTGGGAAGCAACACGTTTGTTTTTACTTCAGAAGTGGAGAACCTGCAAAGGAACTAGGGATGTTTAGGCAGGACCACAAAAAATCCAATTTGGGTCTTTGTGAGTTACATGTTGCTGATAATTATGATAATTCTAGGACCTGGACTAAAATATTATGTTGGTGAGAGTTTGGGAGCTCTACAGAATACTTTTGGTTATGTTCATGGGCCCAAAATCTACACACATAGGGACTCAAGTACAGCTCCCTCTTCTCGAGTCAGAAACATGCCTTGTTCCCCATCCCATCTCTGAATTAGCAAGATAATCCCTGGTAAATACTAGTCAAAAAATACAAAACTTGAGGTCCTGGATCAGAAGGGAACTATGGTGAATCCCAGACAGGAACCAAAGCCAGGCATTAAGGAAGTCAAAGTGGAGAGGTAAGAGATGAACATCAGAGCATTCAGAGCATTCTCACCTCATACTCTAGATGCAATATAGGGTTAAGTCAATCAATAAAATCCAACTCATTCTTTTTTCCCTGGGTAGCATCAGTTGAGGACAAAATGAGAGTTAATCAGAGGCTATAACTGCAAATATTTTGTTCTTAGAAGAGCTAAAAAGTTTTAAATTTAAATGCATCTTTCACATTAAAAAATCAATTTATACACTCAGGTCAGAGGAAGGGAGAAAAATTACTCACAGTAGCCCTCATGTGTTTTAACTACCTAAGGAAGAAAACAAAAATAAGGGCTTCCTGATTCTAATTTTACAGCCCTGTCCCTAGAACCTAAACATAGTGGAAAGACACCAAGGCCAACAGACTGAAAGCAGACAAGGTAGCAGAATCTTGTGTACTGCCATGTCTTCTTGGAAGTAAGGATGGGATAAGAGAGTTTACAGTTTTGAACTGGCAGAGAAGGCAAGCAGGAAGTAATTGTTTAGTTCTTTATTTTCTTATGTTCATTCATCTTTCCAACACCATAGTTTACATTCTTCACCATCATTCTTCTGTGGCATCCACTTTTGGCCTAGCCACTTACCCACACAGTAGCAGGGGCAGGTTTTTTTCAGCAAACCAGAGAACCCCTGTCACTGGCCAGTAGGGACCAGCAGGCATGGTTCACTTTGAAAAGAAGTGCTAACTGAATCTCTAAAGCTCTAAAACTAAATCTCTTTTTTCAGTTATCAAGAAGGAAAATGTCTTACCATTCACATAGCAAGACTGCTTGTCAATACCCAAGGAGTAACCAGGCAAACAGGAGCAGATGTATGACCCTGGAATATTGATACAAGTTTGGCCACAGGTTCCCAATCCACCTTCAAGGCATTCATCAATATCTGAAATAGTATTTGAAAAAGATCAGGAAAAGTCAGCTAGCAAAACCAGCAAAGAACAAGGAGAAAGAATACCTTTGACAAACTTTTCTAATAATAAATTGTCACAAAATTTAATTAGTGATTTTGGAGGGTGTTAGGTTTTTTATTTGGGGGGTTTTTTGACTGTCAAGGGAAATTACCCTTCTCCCTAGTGCTGGGCACTGGTATCTAATTGCTCAAACACAGGGAACAGACTTGTCTTGATCTGTGTTATTATTTGCTATGCAAATGCTGCTTGCAGCTGCTTGCTTCTATCTTTATCACTTTTTCAACAGTAATAATTTTGCCAACAAATTAACAGACTTTGCAAAACAGCAGGGCAGAAAACAGACTGTCACAGCACTCAGTTCAACATTGAGCTCTCTTTTGTTTGAGTCAAATCTCAAACACACATACAAAACACTAAAACTCCCACTGTATTCTGAAAGAAACAAGTCCAAACCAAGGCACTGAGCAACTTAATTAGAAACTAGGCTTTTAACTGGTAGGTTAAGCTAGAACCTTTAGGAATTGAAAGATATTTGATGTATTTATGGTGTTTTATAAGGGCTTGAGGAAGTGACTATTAATTAAGTCCTAAACAAAGGAATCTATTTAAAAAGGAAAGATTTCCAATGAGGAGCGTAATTTATAATATGGGGAAAAGTAATTCACAGTACCATGGATAATTGTGCCACAAAATTGAGATAAATTTTAGTTCCTGCTGAAAATAAACACATGTGATAGTAACTTCCCAAGCTATTTGACATTTGACAGTACCATATGCTAGAATATTTCTTGTATACTTTCCTTCTTCACCTACTGTGTGATGGCTGCTCTAAGGAGCAGCTTTTTTCTTGCCCAAGTTCTGGTTGATGTCAGTGGTTTTTGTTCTCTATTTTATCATGTGACTTGGCACATGCAGGAAAAAAGCAATCAACATTCTTTTTTAAAGAGATACATTTGAATAAGTCACTAAAAAATGTGGATTCACATACAAAACTAGGTCTGTGTGTGTAATGTGAGGATTCCCTCAGTTTAAAGAAGGGCACCATGACTACAAGGAACAGCAATTTAACCAGCTCACAAAAGACTTTGAAAGAAACTTTCTCAGCAACTTAGGGAAACCTTAAGCAAGCAGATCTCTGATATCCTGGGGTTCTGCAAACGAGTCTCTTTAACTGCTTTAAGAAACTATGTGTAACAAGAAGTATTCTAAGGGGTTTCTTTTGTGCCCCTTTCTATCAAAGTATCAAAGGTGTTCAAAAAGAATGTCAGTGCTTTTCAGTCACCCAACGTGTCAGTACCCACTAGGGAAAGCTTCCACTTTGTTTACAGAGCTTTCCCAGAAGTTAATGTTCCAAATAGCAGACGGACTCATCCAACAATGTATGAAATGTTATCCGAGCACATGCAACTGATTTCTGTTTAAGAGATTGCAAAGGTAAAGGTAAAGCAGAAGCATTTCAGCAACGTAATTCCATAAAGTACTCTAATTCTAACCCATAATTTACTTCAAACAATCAGCTTTCAGGAGCATATTTTCCCACATCTACCAGGATTGTACATTCCATTCTCCACGGCATTAAAAGAGAAACTCTTCCAAATCCCCTCTAGGAAGGTTTGATGGGCTTAGAAGTGTGTTAATGGGCTACAGACACCATGGGCTCCAGGTCACCACTAAAACTAGATACTCCTGGCAAACACTGCCTGGATGTCACTGAAGCTGAAGGGCTCTTCAATAGCCCAAAAGGGAGGGCTGTGGTGACCTCAGCTCCTTGTCCAGCTGCTGGCAGTGTTAGACATGAACACTGCCACTCTCTCCCTGATGCACTGGTTTTTAAATCAAGTAACTGACTGACTAAGCTGGACACTTGACCTGATCCAGCCACCAGCACCACAGCAGGTGTGAGAATATGTTGATAATGTAGTTTATGTTTGTCAATATACTTATATGACAGTAATAGCTCGCTAAATGAACCTGAAGTTATTTCCCTGTGGAAATCACAAGTATGGGTGAAAAAGGCAACTGTGTAGATACAGAATTGCTAAAGAGAGAGGTTGTTTGATTAAGCAATGTGAAGCACTGCTGAGCTACTATTCAATCACAATAAAAAGCACATTAACTTAGAGTAAAAAGAATAGGCCTGGCCTATAGATTGGATCTGAAAGACTGCTTTCTCTGAGAAGGATTTGTGTTCATATTGGACAGAAAACTGACCTCTTAGCATGTTACTGGGCAAGGGAATTCAAATCACAACACAAATAAACACAGGAGAAATTAATGACTGTGAGGAAAACAATTGCTTCTCTATATGGCAGTGGTCAGACTATACTGGCATGCTGTTTGTATTTCTCAGACAAAGGACCAGGAAAATTTAGAAAGTGTATACAACAATGGTAGGAAGCCTGATTTGAAGGTAAAGAAAAATGTCTTTCTATGAGAAAATTCAAGAGCTCAGAATGCTTAGATTATCAGAAAGAAGCTTGGAAGAAGGATTAAGCGCCACAAATTAATACCTTCACAAAGAAAAAGTAGCAGATTTTCTAAAAGACACTATAATCTTTTTCAGGAACAATTTAACAAGCACTGATAGCAGAGAACTAAAGCCAGGGAATTCAAAATCAGACATTAAATTCACATTTTAACAGGAAGGGTGAGTCATTAAGGGAATTAGCTACCAGAGAAAACCCTGAAGGCAGTGAATATTCTAAAGCCAAGGTCAGACTGGGAAGACATGCTTTACCAAACTCAGGTTACTGAGCAACAGACCAAGGTAAAAGGACAATAAACCTTTATTTCCAGCTTTATATGAGTGTAAAAAACTGTCTCTCCAAAAACAAGAACACTGATTGACCAGTCTGCAGGAATTTACACTCTTTCCCCAGTAACTGTACTTGAAGAGAAGATTTCAGGGTCATCAGCCTCTCCATTTTCATCACCACCAAAATTCACATAGTGAAGCAAATCCCACACATACTGAAAAGCAAGCCATGGCCCCAGCTGAAGAATGGTTCTCGTGGAAGGAAAATTGCCCAACAAAAGAGCCGGGGCACTGTGGGCACAGGTAGCCCAGCCACTGGGCAGTGCCCTCCCAGTGGTAAGCAGGAAGAGCCAAGAGTCACAGAACAATGGAAGAGGATTCCATGCTTAACACTCTCTACTTTGTTTAAAGTAAAAAAAAAAAAAGATATTTTTTTTTAAACCCCCCTCTTTTTTTAAAAAAAAAAAAAAAAAAAAAAAAAAAAAAAAAAAAAATCCAACCAAAAAACCCTAACTGAACCAACTATTCAACCAAACAAACCACCAACCCCCAAACAAAACAAACAAAAATAGGCTGGTTTTTAAGGTTTAGGAGAACTCAATCATAAAATCATCCATCAGGTGTAACCAGCAGTGCCTTCATCTACGCTTTTAGCGCCAAAGGAAAGCATGGAGTTGCATCCTGTTGAAGCTGTTTTACGTGTCCTGGCAACCACATCCCCCAGTGGGAACTTTACCCTGTGAAAGAAATCGGCTTAGTGAACACAAAAGCTGTCTGCAGTGCCCTGACAGCCAGCCCTGAAAAGAAGAATGAGGTTCTGCTTAGTTCTCAAAGACTTCTTTATGCAAAAAATGCCTTGAGAATCAGCAAAAACGATGAATCATGTCATCACGATGTTGGCAGCCCTCAAAGACTTTGCATACAAATATACTACTTTATTGAGAGTCCTGAGAAAGGCTCTGGTTGCAGAAGGTTGAAGCATTAGTATGCCTGGCAGGGACACAGAGAAACCACAGTGAGCCAGAACTTGAATTTCATTATGGCCCCAAATACATACATTATATACGTAAAGTATACGTGCAGATACATACACTCAAATAAGCTCATGCAAATTTAGTTCCTGTTGAGTTGGACTCATGATTAATTCAATCTGCTGTGTCCAATCACCACAATAATCTTTTCAACAAGGTTGAACATGAAATTTCATCTGGGTGACAAAGAAAGCAGCCCATCATTTTTATCTATTTTGTTTAAAGCATCCAGCTCAAAGAACAGAAGATAGTTAGAAAAGGAAAAAACACTCCAGCTACCAGCAGGTCACAGGAAAATAGACAATGCACATTTCAGTATTTTTTATCTCCAATTTTAAATAAGGTTTAAAATACAAACTGATCACTCACAATTTTTGAGAGGGTAGACGCTGTGAAATGCTCATGTACAATGGTAAGAAATACAATATGAATACAATGAGGGGGTTACAACTCTTGGTGTCCTCCAGCCCAGAGATGATCATGTCCAAGATATGACAGCAAGTGAGAATATATGATTTATCAACTATAAAATAGAATCAAATTTAGAAAACAGCTGTAGACATCTTGTAGAGAAAGGGCAAAAAAGATCCCCAGGAACTACAGTATCTTTTTTTTTTCCTTTCTGGACTCCGACCTCAAGTGTTTGCTCAATAGAATGGAAAAAAACTTCTACCTCTGAAATAAATTCCATGTAAAATGAAGTCTATGTGTAAATTAGTAGCTACAAAATAGACCTCTACTTCCTGGATCATGCAGCTTCCAACACATTATTTCTGGATTGCCTTTTTAAGATGGAGGCCATGAGGCATCATCAAATACTGTCATCCAGATCCCTTTATAATCAGATTTCAAGTTAGATACTAAAAATTGGTCAGTTTTTGTTAGTTTGGTTTTTTTTTTAACAGAATACAAAATCAATAACTGCTATTTTACACTGGGAAAAACAATGAGTTTTTCAATATTAGTCAATGGCTCAGGACTCTGCCCCTTAGCCCCCTTTAGTATTAGGCATCCAGTGATGGCTGATGTCATTTCTGTCTTTTCTTGTAACATTTGCCTCCTCCCTATTTTGATCCAAGTTTTTACAGCTGAAGATAGTATTTCTCCATATTCAGCTGGATCCAGCTGAATGTGAATCTTCTTGTGAATTGGTCTGTGGTTCAGAGCCATGTTCAAGAATTTCTGATGACTATTTGGTAAAAATATTTACAAGCTCCTTTCTCAAAGTCAGTATAATAAGAAGCAAGCTAGCTGGAAGACAGCCCCTGAAAACAAGGAAAAAACACATCTCAACTGCAGCTCTTCTGAAACACAGAGGGAAGCAGAGGCATCTTATCAGGTTTATTCCTGCCACAAGAAGGGTAGACAACTGTCGCTCATTTCGTTGGCTCTTACTGCTCCTTATGAGATGCTTGCAAAGAAAAAAAGGAGTTAAAATGTTTTGGTATTTCATCTTTCTCAGAGTACAGACAAGAGGTTTTAACAGCGTATCTCCAGAAGGCTGCACGGAGTAAAGCGAAGACAGGATTTAGATAATTAAGGGGAATTTAAAGACGTAAAACAAAGAGTAATAACTTAACATTTCTCATTTCTGGGGTAGGAGAGAGGTGAACAGGAAGAAAGAAAAGAGTAAAGCTTGACACACAGAAGGAAGCATTTGACCAAAAGCTAGATAGCTGCAGTTGTCACCTTCAATTGCAGGCTGAAGCTCTGTAGGAATGTGCAGCATGTTAGCCCTGTAGAATTGACAAGGGCCGAGCAGTTAATGTCAGGATTTGGTAGAGATGTGCTGAGTTTAAGAACCTATGATTGGGTAAATCTTCAATAATACAGGTTTTGTTTTGCCTTCTTCCAAGACTTATTTACAGCATCGTTGGATATCTTAAAAATTATTCTTTCTTCATTTTTCCATCTTACACAGCACTTAAAGTCAGCCCTGAAACCAAAGTACACCTCCAGTCTTGCAGTATCCAGAAAATAATATATTTACCTAGGGTAGCCCAAGACCAAGAGGCATGAATATCTACTCTAAAACTGATTATGCTAGAGGCTGCTCTAGGGCCTTCTTCAGACAAACATGTGGAAAACTTTTTCAGTCTTGAGTAGGGAAAGCATCTATGCACCATGAGAGAATAAAAAATACTGGTTTTAACGTGGTGTTTCAGGAGGGCACAGGCAACTGATTCCAGCAGACACAGGCCCATCCTCTCGTGTACCATGTATGCTCACACTGCCAAATATGTTACAAATCAAAGTTCTCCTGGGATCAACTATGCACATGCTTTTTCTTTGTAGGAATACTAGCTCCTTTGTAGACCAGACTATTTTTTTTCAGAGGTAGAAGGTTCTATGTTTCCACTATTCTACGAAAGATAAATTATTAAAGGTGGCAGATCCATAGTCCTCACTGCATCTTAAAATAAGCTATTAATTCAAGATGGTATGTAAAAAATTGCAGAAGCGCTTCTAATTCTACTATAACTTATCAATATATGGATGCATTCATTCATCAAACTAGTTTTGTTCAGACCTTGTGATCTCTTCTCCCATACTTTCTTTCCGACAAGCATTGCTGTTTTGGGACTAACAGCCCCTCAGAAAGGCCCCTTCTCTCGTCATACCAAGTCAGGATCCAAATAATCTCTCTTAAAATAACTGCATAAAATTATGTGAGACATTTAGGGTTAGATTTCACTGTACTTCCACAGGATGAAGAGATCTTTGATCTTTGAATATCCCTAGAAATCAAAGGAATTAAGGAGTGAGCTATTTAGCAATGTAAGAAGATGATGACCTAGGCCTTCGCCTGAAGCTGCAGTGTGGAAACAGATCTAGAAAAGCCTACACACATTCTGGCAAGTATCACTTGTAACAGTTCGCTGACAAAGAGCAGACACCTTCTCAACTCAGGGGAGCCCTTATGGCTGGCAGGTTGCCACCACAGCCTCAGACGATTGAGAACCTTTTGCAATTGGTGTATCTATTTCAGCTCGCCAAGAATGGTCGCCAAGCCACGATTCAGCTTGCTGTCATTGTTCACAGTTCAGTGGTATGAATCACGTCTCCCACTCACCACTTTTATCTCCAGTATTACCTTCAAAGCCTGCCTCCAGCTTCCTGCCACTTGCTTCCACTGCACACCCTCTGTCTCACATAACTACTGAACTAGAATATCACGCGTCCGGTCTTCTGGTAGAACACCAGTTGTGTATTTTGGTACCCAGAGGAAAGAGAAAGGGACATCCCTTACACCAAAGCATCCTGCAGTCTTACATTTCATGCCAGAATTTCACTTCTGCTTAATCCCCTGTAATCTAGAGGCCTGTAATTGAAAAATTACCGTAATGCATCTCATTTTTCACTAATTCTATGTCATATGGAATTGCTCAGAGTACGTCACATTAACATCAGCCCTTATGCAGATTTCCTCTGCTGCTACTTTTTGGAGAGCTTGCTGAGCTACTGTCCAATCTGTTTCAGTGCTTTATCTAGAGTCCTCCATTCATACAGCAGCTAATTTCAACAGAAAAGACTTAATGTGGGGCAGGTTATGTCTTCATTAATGAAAGAGCAATATGCATCAATATGCAAAATATTTCCACTGGGAAAAAAAAAGAAAAGAGCCTTTGCAGCCTTTTGCATATTAATATTTAGAGTCGGTTTTTTACTCATTAACAGTAGCCAAGCAATTCCCTTCATCTCAGTGGAATTCTCCCATTATACACGAGCTCTTAATTGGGCAACCCAGTTATCCAGAAGCCATAACAAATGAACATCCTAACCAGCTCCTGGAAGCTAAGTAAAGGAAAACAAATAGTATGGATCTATAGGAGAGGCTGTGTAAAGTGTAACAGTTGCTAGGGATACGGCACACGCAATGCATGTATTTCAGCCTGAGCTTACAGAGAACCAGGTCTAGGCTGGTCATGGACCAAATGGCTGCCAACAGCAGAGAGGGAAGATGATCCATACAGGGACACCCTCTGGTTTAAGTTTGCCCAAAGGGAATCCAGTCTGTGCACTTTGAGAGTGCTTTTCAACACAAAGTGAACATAGTAAAAGGTGGTAATATGGAAATAAATTTCAGAAGTGTGCTTGTCATTTGAACTGAAGCATCAGGGTAGCAGCACTCTAGGTGTGTTTGGCTCTCAGAAACACTTCAGTCAGGTTTACAGTTTGTACACAAAAAAGGCCCAGCTCCTCTCCCACCAATATGACAGCATTTAACACGCAGGCTTCTATTTTCTGCTTACGCAATGGTATTTCTTGGCAGAAAGCACAGAGGAAGCACCTGTTATTACATCACTAGAATCATGACAAGAACTGAGTCAGAGCCTCTGAAGCCCAAGGAATCCAAGGCAAAAGCATTAGCTCCAAGTACGAGGAGCTGCTTTAATCCTTTCAGAGCATTTCCTCATCTCCTATCTGCAAAGTTCACAAATTCATTGGCTCTGGACTTCTTAAAAACATTGGACCTTGCAGTAGAAAGGGGAGGAGAAGGATTCTGTCATCCTTTGTCTTACACTTTGTAAAGAATTGGAATCTGCATTTTATGTGCTCCAAATCACTGGAGATGATTACAGTAATGTTAGTGTTGCTCATTTCTCCCAGACCTCCCTATCACAGTATCACCACCTGCTATTCATATATTGTATGAGATGCATTACTAGTCTGAGCACACACATCTACATGTAATAATGAGCAAAAATAGCTTTTAAAGTAATCTAACCCACATCTAAATGTATACTAACAAATAATCTTCAAAGCACTCTTCCTATATGTATACAGAAATAAAAAAATACAGCTATTATCAAAATTTACAAATATTGAAGTATGAATACATGCATGCTCATGTACTGAAACTATGGAGACACTAAAGCTATGGCAAGGAGTTTTGGTAACTGGAGAACAGTTCATATCTCTTAATAATCATATGAAAATTTATTCTGCTTTCTGATAGTTAAACCAAGTGACAAGTGCTGATTTCTGAAGAAAACTGAAAAGAAAAAAAAAAAAAGGAAAAAGGAGTCCTGTTCATTTTCAAATAATGCAACATATTAGATTGAGAAGCTGATTTATTTCTTCTGCCAGTACCACACACAAGAAATCTGTAAAAACACTCTTTGAAAATTATAAAGCTAAATTAGGAGAATACAAATGCAGTTTTCTTAATCTGGGAATGTTCAGCAACTTACCTATACATGCAGAGCTTTCAGGCTTTAATCTGTATCCATTAGGACAGTTCCAGTGCTGCAGAGCTGAGAGGCTGACAAAACCAATTTTAAAAACCACTGGCAAAAAAGCAACAAGGAAGAGAAACATAATCTTGAGGGGTTTTTTGAGCTGTCACTAGAGAAAAACTGGCTTGTATTTAGTCATATCCAGGACAAGATGAGCACACGTAATCTCAAAAGTTTTCTGCAATCTGCCACTTTAGACTCAGACATCTTATCACAATTTCAAGTTTTATCTTTGTCTTGCTTTTCTTGTCACTTTAGACCTTACTATGTCTGACTACAACCTTGAAGAAATTCCTGAGAGATTTCTTCCTCACACACATTAGGGCTTTTTTTTCTCTCTCTTTCGTTTCTTTTTTTTTTTTTTTTCTCTTTTGGAAGCCAAGTATGAAATGCCTGACACTCTTGCCACAAATTTAACACAGCTTAAAAGCCACGCTCGCAAGGATCACTTCAAATTTCCTTGCAACAAAGCTGCCATTTAAATCCTAAAAGCAGAGAATTCAGAAAACTCTTCACACAGCTGTCAGTGGAGTGCAGGGAGCAAAATCTCCAGGTACCGTCCTTCTCCAAATCGCAGTTGTTTTTTACATTCAGACTTGGATGGACTCCTCTTTTCTTTTTAAAGCTCTGCTTGCCCCACCTCTTCTCTTTTTAGTACCACTTGAGTGAACCCTGTGTTTGCAAATAGTAATGTGGTCAGTTCCTTACTACAGGGAACTGAGCCAGCATGCAGATATCCAGCCACCCATAATAAATACAGTCTCTTTAGAAAAGCAACGCCTCCTGCTTGAGAAGTACCTGCAGCTTGCCAGCTAGGTTTTTTTCCACAGAGATTGTTGGCAAATTTATTCAGTTCCTGTTCAATCATGATTAGTTGCATTCCTCTTAATATCATCATGTGTTTTACCATCAGAAACAAATTTTGTCATCAAAACATTTCATGCAAAAATCAGGGGAAAAAAATCCCTCTGGTTTCTCTAATATATTTTTACTGGAAATCCAAATCAGCTTAAGGTCAAGTTCAGGTCCAGGGTATATGTTTGTAATTTTGAATTGAAATTTTCTCTCTCAGGTCTGAATTTGGCCCTTATGAATTCCCAGAAGAATACCTGTTGTCAGAGACTGGGGTGCTGTGTTCTGAGCCTGCATCACCCACAGATGTTGCAGTCATTTATATGTACACTGGTGCTGCACAAGGCTACTGTCAGAATGCAATGCTCTTTTACACCTGTTCCACTGAGGTATAAAAATTAGACAAATTCCAGGTGCTCATAATTCTCCAGTATTGAAAAAAAATTTCCTTTTCCCCAGTCCATCAGCCTAGACCCTCAAATCTCTAGAGCACAAGCATAACTTTGTGCTTCCAAGATTTACTGAATTTTGAAAGTGCTGAGATTTGAGCCAGTGTTTAAATGGTTGGCTGTGCCAGGCTTTGTTGAGCTAACTACTGTGAGGCAACCAGGTTCTGTCACTTTTTCTTTCCTTTGATTTTTTAAAATTTTATTTCTGGAGCGTTGTGCTGGAATAAACACTAACACAACAGCTGGATGCAGCAGCAGCATCAGAGGGTACCTACAGCCATACAAGTTCTGTCTGTCAGAATTCTCCCTCTCCCTCCTCTCCCCGTATTGGTCAGAACCGATAAGAGTCCAGACTTGTACTTTCAGAAAATAGGATTATAACCTGATTATAAATTGGGCCACTCGCCATTAAAAGTAGCTGTTTCTTGATGTTTTTGTCTTTGTACAGGTGCATTCTGGCCTCTCAGTCTTCACTGCTACAGCCACTGCAACTAATTAAATCCAGACAGACAAATGGCAGCCACAATCCCATACACTCTGTTCAGAACTGAGTCTTTATCCCACATGCTATGCTATAAAATACAATAACAGTAATGTAAATTATGCAGGGCCAGACTCATGCCAAAGAGTATTTGCTTCTCCAAATAGTCCCTGGGAATACAAAAGGGCAAACAATGTGAAAGCACAGTATAATGCCATCCCATCTAGGATTACAGGATCCTGCTCAGGAACTGTGGTATGTTCCACTCGAGCCTCTTTTACTAATTCTTCAGTCATCAGTACCTCCCCACGCAATTTTCTTCACCGTTCAAGCTGGGAGCAAGCAACCCTAACAGTTTAAAAGGAATGTGTCACTTCTTTGTGAGCAGCCACCAGCAGAGTGTTTGCCAGACCGTGAGGGTGGCCATCCCAGCACATCCCTGACCTCTTCCAGGGCAGACTCAGACAAACTCACTGAAGGAGACAAATTGAATAAGCTCTCCCTTTCCTTTTAAAGCCCAGAAGCAATTTCTGTCTCACATTCTTTTTGTCTCTCATTTACATATGTTGTCTTTTCTGAACATCTCCCTCAATCTTCCCCCACTGCTCCATTTCCACATTTGTCTTTACACAAAACATAGTCATAGGCACATTCCAGAATTTAATTTTTTCCCCCTCTAAATTAAATATAAATACAGAACTGTCTGACATACCAATACCACAATAACTTTTTCTGAAGGAAGAGAACCCTTCACTTTAACCAGGTAGAGACCAGTTAATAAAGTTGTTAATTTTACCACCCTAGAAGTATAGGAATGGCTTAAAAATAGAAAGAAAAACATCTTAATAGTGGAATTAATTTTTTTTTTTACCCTTAAACCTCAAATTTAACTTGGACCAGAACTAGCTACCAAATTCACAGTATGAGATATGATATGATATGATATGATATGATATGATATGATATGATATGATATGGGCCAAAAAGGGTAACTATCCATNCAAAAAAAGGTAACTATCCATTTGAAAGTGAATAGAACCAATCACCTCCCCCTACAACAAACCAGAAAGTGCTCAATAAAGTATTAAATGCCTCAGGCTTGCCACACCTATACTTTTAAACCATATTATTTTTCACCAAGTTGTTCAGCATCCTGCTCACAATAATTCCTTTGCACATGAAGTCATTTAGCATTTCAGAACATGTTCAAATGAGTTTCTCATATTGTGCTCACCTTCAGGTATTAAGTACAGCAATCTACATTAGTCTGGCACTCATATGATAAATTAGGCCGAAATATCTCAACAGTTGAATTTGTAGGGCTCACTCACTACAGGATCAGTCCCAACGATCTTAAAATCATCCCAGTTCATTAAATGGGAAGAACTTAGTTGAATTTGACCTGCTGACTCAAGACAATTATGAACTAACAGCAAGTTAACATTTTATCTGTCTCTCTTGGAGTTCTCACTATCTTGGTTGGCTTTGGAAAGCTTTTTTTACCACACTTGGGAAAGATCAGCTAGCAATTCAAATGCAGAGGGGCTTTTTGGCAAACAGCTGTTCTAGTTCAAGGACAGTATATTCTGACTGTTTCTGAACTGTGGAGGAAACAGGCCTCCCTCAGCTTCCCAGTGTTTTCATTATCTACATTGTATTAATAAGCACATTGTTTAAATGTGGCTTTTATTCTTGCTCCCTACACATTACACTAGTTTGCCAGCAGTTAGTTTGACTTCTTTTTCTGCCAGCCTCTGAAAGGCTAATTCTGGCCTTAGGTGTATTCTAATGTGGTTAAAATGATATTTTATAGTCAATACAATCCAAATTACAACCAACACAGGTTAATTATTAAATGTGAATTCACTGGTGTAGCATAGGAAACGTGTAGCAGCTATCTCTAGTACAAATAGCACGGAGAAGTGAGGAACATTCAGATTCCAGAACATCTGCAACGGCCCCAGAAAATCTGCCATTCCCTGGACAAGATGCTCTGTGTGTCATTCTATCAGAAGAGGTATTGCCCCCAGAGAAGCAGCTGATTGACACAAGGAACTTCTGTGATTATACTGTCATAGTCTTCAGAAAAAAACACCCAACAATTGCCTAAGCTTGCCTTACACCTACTTGCAGAAGCCTGAGCTCAGGGTCAGTGTGGGGCTAGCTGACTGATCACTGTATTTTCTCTGACATGACTGTGTTTGATTCAGTACAGTTAACGTCATTTCAGCAGGTTCAGCCTGCACCATCCATAATTCTGACAAAAGGGACATTATGCAATACTAAATTGTCTGTCAGAGCAGAGAGAGGAACAGCATGGGAGACTGGCATATTCCAGTGATCTCTAAAGGCAGGAATGCCTGAAATCTCCTCCTGAGGTATGATGGCCATTCTGGCTTTGTCCTCGAGCATGTCACTCATCACTTCAACAGTTTGGAGATTGTATTTGGCTGGCAGGATGTTTTAATTTAATTTGCTAATATAATTAATTCAAGAGGGGGAATTTAAATCGTGCAAGCTTTTTGAAAATCAAGCGTTATTGTAAGTAACATCCAGTTGTCTGTTGCACAGCAGCAATTATGACAAACATACACTGGACTTTTTTGGAAGTTTGAGTACCATAATTTTTCTGCAATAGTTACATTTTTACACACTGATGTTAAACAAAAGAAAATGTTTAAATAATCTGTGTTTAAAGAATACTGTTAATTATACGATTATAGCTGATATGATCTTTTTAAAGAAGTTTTACATTTAACATTTTAACAGGTAGCTTTCAGCAGCTGCTATACAGTAAATACTTCTTTCATCAGCTAAACCACACTGGAATCCACAGAAGGATCCAGAAAGAAAATTAAATGTTCTCTCTCTCCTATCCCAACAGCCAGAACAAGAGTGAAACATTCTGGGGAAGCCACATAGCACATTACTGACTTATGACATTTATCAATGTTAGATGACTACTTTAGGCCTCTATGTTAACAGACATGAAGGAGTAGTTAAAATAGCATGTTGAAACAGTCAGCTGGCTCTCTGAGGTGGAAATAAAACTGAAGATAAAGCAAGTCATTTTTTACCATGAGTAAGATCTATGCAGCTTGCTATGTGAGAACATTAAGAAAGGATCTTAGTAACAGGCATGGCATTAGTTCACTATCGTAGCAAAAAAATGTGTTCTTTCTGTGTGTTTTGCTGTTTCCATCCCAAGGATAGCTCTGTTTCCCCCACAGTAAAGTGATTTCTAGCACACGTACTAGAACAGATGCTCACACAGATCTCTCAGAACAGAGATACTGGCTGAAATCTAATTTCACTAATTTTTAGAGTTCCTGAGCACTCATCATTTATACTGATACCAGTAAGAGATTAGGAATTTATCTGTCAGTCCACAGGCTCTTATTTGAAGCCCACCTATCACAGACATTGCCACTTTCATTTTTTTTATGCTGTAAGTTCTGGCCTGGGGAGGAGAACAATTAAATTCACTTTTTTAGTCAACTTTTTACACCTCATTACAGACCTTTCCAGATGGTTTATTCTTCTTATGACCATAGAGGTTAAAGAGCAGAGAACATTTTCCAGTTTTGTTTCATAGTTGCCTTGCTGGCTATGTGGAACACAATGACTGCCCTTACCAATCCAGTTCACCTTGTCCAATAAACTCCATTTCACCTGGTGCATTAGTTCACTATCACTGTATTAGTTCACATCGCTGTAACATCAGTTCGGAACATCTACACAAACCCACATCTGCATAAACTTACATCTGTCTAGCCTGTCTCAAAGACAGAATCAAACAAGATGGACAATAAATAGAAGTAGAAACAGGCACTGTTATAGTCAGCCTTCCACAGCAAAAGCACCTGAGGTGAATCCAGGCCTGGAATTACAAGAGATCTTGCCAGTGCCCTGAGTACTGAGCTCCTCCAGGCAGCCTGGAGGATGCCCCCAGTTGCTGCCATACTCAAACTCTCTGAAGGAGGCAATGACATCCTGAGCGTGTTGCAAGCCACATCCTCTCTGTGCAAGTTTGTTATTTTCCTATGAATGTCCATGCAGCTGGTGTCAGAGGAATTCACCAGTGAACTGGTGGGCAACCAAGGGTGGGCATAGTAAAATACACTTCTAGCTGCTAGGAATGTTCAATTTTCCTGCAATTCATATAATACATTCAAGAGATCCCCAGAAGCAACTTTTTCCTGATTAGTAGATATTTGAGCATTGAGCATCTCCTGAAGTATTTGCTCAGAGCCCACTGAAAGTAAACTTGAGCTTGGAAAAACAAGTTTTGGATGTAATGTCGTTTCACAAGTGAGAAAATTTTACAGGTGGAATATAGAACAAAAGCAAAATAATATATGGGGGTCAGACCCTACCCACAGTGGCCAGAGTGAATTTCTTATACCAAATTGGGAAGCAGTTGGCACAGAGTGATCAGCAAGAGCTCTGCCATGCAGGAGGCAGCTTGACCTGACACCACCTCAGGGAGCCTCACAGCTGCAGTGCCAGAGCCTATCACAGACCCAAATGCCTCTGCGAGCGTGATATCCCAGGACTTGGCATCCAAATCCTGCAGCTACCAAACACACCCTGCTTGAGGGCACAGCTGTCAATTCTCCATCTAAACAGGGACAAGGAGAGAAGAGCAATGGGGAAAAAGGCTGAGGCATTAAGCACAAGCAATAATCCACATTATATTTAGCTTTTAGATAATGGTTCTGTACTTCAAAGCTTTGAACAGATTCCATATTGCTGGTTGGAGTGTGAATATGGAAGCTCCAGGTCAGACTCAACTGACAGTGGTGATTTCAGAAAGAGGAGAAACCATTCCTTGCAGTTGCCATTTTCCCTCTGGAGTCCTGTGAAACACTAGAGCATCACAGGAATCCCCTGAGATTGCCTACAGGAATCAGAAATTGTATTATTTCTAGAGTAGGTTTGAAGAAATTGAAATAACCTAACAAAGGCTTGGTCTCAGGGACTGAGCAGGCAAGTACGAAGAACTATGTTAAGCACTAGGGACGGGGGAAAATCACTTTGCAATAGAGCAGCACAAAATGATTGTGTAAGCAAAAAACAAACATTAACATTCACTAACATTCCCACACATCCTCACAGAATGTCTCCTTGGCTGCACACAACAAGCAATGTCTGTCAAGCTGAAGGGTGAATGAACAGATTCCTGGAAGCTACAGCTACCTCCTTTAGAATTGCCAGCATGGCCTTTACCTTACAGCAGGCTAGGAAAAGCAACAGTGACATCAGTCACAGTTAGGCTTTGCAAAATAAAATGTCTACGGATGCACAAAGACGTGGATGCTATAACCACATGTACAGAATATTAAAAGGTTCCTCCATTCCGCCCACATCCCTGCCACAGGCTTCCTGAGTGATCCTGGCATGCTGTGCAAATGGTCCAATACTTCCTTTTAGGTGAAGAAAGGTTATTTGATTTAACAGCTGTTATAAAGTACACTGAGACTCTTGCATGTGAGGTTGTACTCAAAATTGCAAAGTAGTTGTTCATTTACTCCTGCTAAAATCATATAGACAGAACAAACTAGGTCATAAAATACAAGATAAAAGAGAAAATTAATTTGGATTTGTACATGAGTTGTATCAGAAATCCAGTGGTGTTGCAAAGCACTGAAAACTTTTAAATATCACTTGTTATTCTCAGAATGCAATGTATGTTTATTTCTATATGGAAAAGCACAGTAAAAATACACTTCCTTCAAAGGAGTTATGTTAATGTTTGTAGTGCTTTTATACCAAAAATCATAGCACTGTATTGTCGAAATGTATCTTTTTCAAAGTGCAACTTAAGTTTATTATAATAAAAATCCTATTAGTGCTGTGAGAGCATTTTTGAGGGCCACTGCCCCATACACTATCTAAAAAAATGCTCCACTCTCTCAAGTCACTTCACAAGCTTCCAAATTAAAATTGCTTTGATAATGAACACAGTATCCAACCCAAAATCGCCATCTGTAAGATGTAACCCAATCTAGTACAGCATCTTCATTAAAAAATAGAGCATTTCAGGGCCATTCTGTCTAATATTACAAGTAGACATTAGGACAAGATTCTAAAAAGGTGACCCCACTCAAATCCTCCTCAGAAATGCACATGGAGAAGGTTTGGTGTGCCTCTTGGGCAGTGCTTTGGAAATTAGCTGCAGGTGTCCAGTTTTCCAAAATGAAATAAGACTCCAGTAAGCAGAGAGGGGCACAGGAAATCTATTCTGGGAGTTTACGTTCCCAATGGTGAAGAGACTTCTCCATTTGCATGTTTGCATTTGGCTGCCTTATTTAGAGCTGGGCTGGCAGGCAAGGCAGGACATGTCAGAAGAAACTCAACCACCTAAAATATCTGGGGCAAACACTAAAATTCTATTGCAATCTATATATCAAGAGAGAGACCTATAGGAGGGCTTACCTTATGTGTGCTGGCACAGAAGTCAAAGACACTCATTCCTGCTTACATTCCTGATGCTCACAGTCACTCACAGCTGCAAAACGTACGGACTAAGGGCAGGGACTCTCCTCAAACATTACTCGATCGCAGGCTTATCTTCACATTCCATGATGAAATACCCTGAGTGAAAGATCTTTGCTTTCAGACATGAAGGAGAAACTGATCCTGAGCTCACCAATATCAAATTCCCATTGATTACATAAAAAACATTGGGCCAGGCCTACCTTATGGAAATGACATGTTCTTGTCTTAACCATCAACATAGCTTAAAGAAGCACATTTCTATTTTATCCTTCAGAAATCAAAAGTGATTAGCTCCTTTGGTAAGAGAATATCACTATCATATGCTCTCCAGGGCCTACTTAAGTATTAGTTTTTTTGAAACATGTATAATTTAACTTATCCAGTCTCCCATCACTGTCTACAACTCCCTGAAAGGTGGCTGCAGTCAGGTGGGGTTGGTCTCCTTCTCCAGGCAGCAATTGACAGAACCAGAGGGCAAAGTCTCAAGCAATGCTAAGGGAAATAGAGACTGGATATTAGGAAAAATTTTTTTTACAGAAACAATGATAAAGTACTGGAATTGTCCGCCTGGGGAAGTGGTGGAGTCACTATCCCAGGATCTATTTTAAAAAAGACTGGATGTGGCACTCAGTGTCATGGTTTAGTTGAGGTGTTAGGGCATGGGTTGGACTCAATGATCTTGAGCATCCCTTCCAAACACATGATTCTGTGATTAGGCCTGACTCTGAGAAACAGAAGAAAAATTGGAAAATATTTCTAATACTTTAGAAAATATTAGCAAGCATAAGATCAAAAAGAAGACAAGGCCTCAGGATATGGTTTTCATGTCATGCCCTTTGGCATCTGTCCCAAACAAGTTGCCCGTGCCTGAGAATACAACATGGACATTTCTCTTCTTGATCCAAAATCTACAGGAGGTTCCACCTGCAAACACTACCTAGCAATTGGCATCAATACTCCTTTCCTGTACTGCCAAAAACAGGCACCTCTTCATTTATACCAATAAAGAAATAATACCTTCAACAATTACCTGTTATTAAAGATTATTCAGGGCATAGTGTTCTGTTGATCAAGCATGCAGCTACTACTGATGCTTTTGTAATAATATAAAGAACAATCTACTAAGTGCAGAACCCTTCAAAAGAGGAAAGTGTTACAAGCATTTAATGCTCAATGGTTTGCCTGTACTGATACCTGGCTACTGACAACTCTTGCTACTGCTGCACCCAAAATGAAAAAATTACAATATTCATCTTTTACATCACTCTGGTTTTACCAGGACTCATCAGATTAAACATGTTGTGGAGACTAATCTACTGAGAGGAAAATACTGCCATATCTTAGCTTCATGTGTTTAATATAAACAGATTTACCATGAAAACTTACCTCCAAAATTTCCAGGATTTCTCCTCATTTACCAACTGGGCTTTTCATAGAAGTAACATAGTACCTGTTTGGTAGCTTAGCAAGGGGAGAAAAAAATTTTTGATGCAGCAAAGTTCTTGGCAGTCAGTGCTCAGGCAATGTTGCTAGGGCTTGAAATAATACTCTGGAGATTGGAGTGCTGAACTCAAAGCGGTTTTCTGTGACTAGCTGGATTGCAGAGTTACTGAGAAGCAGCATTTCCAGAACTAGAAAGAGAATTCAGCCTACACTGAAGAAGGACTCGGGGTGCTACATTGTGAATGGCAGTTCCTTTTCCTTTCTACAGCATCGTTACTTACACAGTGGAAGTGTTAAATTCTGTAAGTGGCAACTTCATGGCAGCTGGAAGCACTGTTTGTCACAAACTGCTGAACTTTGAGGATGGTGGAACTGCTGTGAAACACCTACACACAAACAAAAAAAGCTCTCTTGCATAAACATGCTGGGCAGAACAGAGGTTGCTGATGGCTAGTAGGGCCAATTCAAAAAATCATGGAGAATTTTCATTTGTCTGCATTTGTCAGTGATTATTTATCCACACCAGGTTCATACAGTAATGAAAGGAGTGACAAAATCCAAATCCATTTGCACCTCCACGGGCTCCTTTACACTGCTCAAAATCTCAGTCATCTATTTCTCCTCAATGAACAGTCAGCCTCACAGACTTTTTTGGTATAACATTTTTTGGGATAGGTTCAGAACATGTTCATAAGGGACATTTTATCTATTACTTTTTTATCAATACAGCTGGAGGCTTTCCCTCTACCTGACACATTGCTGAAGTTATCAAGATGCAGAAGCATATTCTGAACCTCTCACATGTCCCAGCCTCTCAGCAGACACTCCTGCTATTTATGCCTACTTATTCTTGGTGTCTGAACACTGCCTGAAACAACGTGTGACAGTATTCAACTCACTGTAACTGGAGCACCACCCCCCTAAATCTTGCACTACTGGCATCTGCTGAAGTGGCTGTGAGCTCAGAAACATTGTCAAATGTCAGTTCCCAGGATGTTGCCAATAAATCATTTAGAGCATCTTTTCAGAACCTATTCCTATGATTCCTCCCCAGCCCACACAAGGCTGGCATCACACAGTTCACAAAGAACATGGTCTTTTGTGGAATTTACTCCTAACATTCATCAGAGGAAGAAATCTCATCATTTCAGCTGTATTTTTAGGTGGTGACATTTGATTTCAACTTCCTCCAGGCCTGTCACCCTGCCCTTTTGAT
This sequence comes from Polioptila caerulea, assembly GCA_013397295.1. NCBI lineage: Eukaryota > Metazoa > Chordata > Aves > Passeriformes > Certhiidae > Polioptila > Polioptila caerulea. The sequence continues at coordinate 1,004,699 of VYXF01011024.1, forward strand.
GACTCACAAGTTATTTGTACTGTAATGGGCTTCCTATAGTCAAAGTTTTGTCAATTCATTCTGCCCAGAACTATAACTGGGAAGGATCAGAAAGATATACAAGGGATGTTTTGAGTGTAACAGATCCAATAAAAGTACATCACCTACATAGCTGATTTCTCTCTCCAGTTTCAGTATTCTACTCAGTGAGGCTGAAAATCATTCAGGCAGCACTGTCCAAGCTCACTTGAACTATCTTTCTAGCTGCCAGTTATTATCAAATACTGGTCTAGCTTTTCTCACTTAACATGTGGCCCATCTAATTTTTACAGTTTGGTTAGACTCCATTGATGACAAAGGAGTCAATCTTGCAGCTCCTTTCCTATGCAGACTCTTTTTCTGTCCTTCAGCCTAGGTTTCCCCATCCACGAGCCTTGTTGCACAGCAGTTACCTCAGCTTCTGGATTGATATCAAATACAGTGAAAACATAATGTACAGCAATAGAGTTTTTTATCCTCCAGGTCAGATTTCTCTGAACTCTACTGAAGATCTTTCCTGGATCCATTATTGCAACTGGTGAATTGTTGCTATTCTTTTTCCCCTCAGTTCTTGCCCATGTGTTTATAAGCCAAACAACTGGAAGATGAGGTCCTCTCACTCAGGGAACTGCATATTGTTCAGCATAGTGTTTTTATTCTTTACTTAATCTTACTTGTGTGTTTTCTGTAGGAATCTCCCTTGCTCCTCATGCATACCCCTCCACCACAGCCTTTTTGTGGTTTAGAATCTGTGTTTGATAAGGTGCCAATTTAGTACTCAACTTCAAGGCAGACTTGCACATAGATAGTTAAAATAAGAATTCTTGTTTCCTGTTCCATCCACAAAACTATTATTTACGTGTTCTGCTAATACTGAGCACCTTTCTAAATGTTCATCCACCAATTCTGGGCTTTTCCAGTCTTCTATTTTAAAAAGGGCAATTGTTTAACATTATTCCTTATTATTGGCACAACTTCTGGCTGATCCTCCCTTTAAAGAATTTCCATAACCATCCTTCTAGTTTCTTTATGAAGGTCAATGAGCTTTATGATTAATCATCCTTTTTTCTCTCATATCATTTGATTCAGATTTCATTTCTAAATCTCTGAATCTTCAGTAGTGAGAAACCAAAAACTTAATCACTTTGTGACCAGCAAAACTCTTGTCTCTGCCAGTCCACATTCAGGCATTCTCTAGTGTTAAGTCATTATCAAAGGCACAAGAAAATGTCACTTTCCTATCAATAAACAAGGGACTTTATTACTTACCTCTCCTCATGAATTCCTGTTACAGTTTGAAAGAAATAGTTCATATAGCTACTGGATATAAAGTCTATTCAATCATTTTGCCAGAACAAAGAGCATTATTTTTCTGGCTTGTGAAAAATGTTTCTTTCCTTGTTTTTGCTGCTGATTACTCTATCCAAAGAGAATGTCTGCTCCTCTGTTAAAGAGTAAAAAATGCTCAAGCAAGGAACAAATAAACAGCACTTTTGTGTATGAAAATATGCCTCTGCCATTCTAGAGAGTCCTTTCCCGATGTTGCAAAGTAATTTAGCACAATCTTCTACTGCAAAATGCTATGGTCAGATTTTAGGCTGAACCCAGAATGATTGACAGAGAACTCCAGGAACTGAGTGCTTTGGAGATACTGGTCCAGACACAACAGCAAACAGTACATTTGCAAGGTGCTGTGCCTAAGTTCATATGGAAGTTAAATCACAGAGGGAGAAAGAGGACAAGACAAGAGTACAGCAAGCAGCCAGCTATAGAGAATGGCAAATTAAATTCAGAATAATATTACTTTCTCTAATCCTCAGCCATGAAACATGAAGTTCAGAACAAACAGGAGTGTTACGATTCCTATTTTCACACTCATGCTTCAGCAGGGAGGAAATCATCACTCCACCATGTCACTTCTATGCCAGAGAACAAGAAACACCAGGCAGTATTCTTTTTTGGAGAATCAGTGAGAAACCAGAATAGCCCCAGACCTGAGAGCATACCTTGAAAAATACCCACAGACAACGTCATTCAGGTGCAATCTGAAGCAAGCAATACACTGCAGGATTAGTTTAACATTAAAGAAGGCTCTATGAAAAGAGAAAAACATTAAGAGCCATGCTAGGTAGCTGCCTGTTTATTGTATGCTTACAGTGCCTTCTTTCTCTCTGTGATTTAACTTCCACGTGATCTTAAACACAGAGGACTGGGCTATAAAATAAAAAATATATTTGGTACAAATTATTTTTGGAGTCTCAAACACTTGGCCAAATATTGGCAGAAAAAATTCAAGACACATGACTCAGTAGCCCATTTGACCAGTCCTTGGCATTAGATTTCATCATCACTAATTAAGTTTTGTTCTTACAAAAAACAGTACTTACGAGTATTGGATTTAATTTCCTTTTTCTTCAAAGGTGTGACTGTTTTGGAGACTGGAAAATAATATAAAATAGACTATACATATTGTTTTGTTCCTCTTTTCCAAAACCATACTAAACTAGAAAGAACAAATGAGAGTCAAGCAAGAGTCTGATTTAGAGATTTGTTCATGAATTTAGTTTGTGAAGTATTAGAGAAATTTGTTTGAGGATTTTGCTAGAGGTTTCCTTCAACTGTGTGTCTAAAGGAATGAAAACACTAAAAAAAAAATCAACAAAGTACTCATTTACTTGACCAAACCAGCAACCCATTGAATTTAAACTAGAGTTGCACCAAATCTAATAGTAATTGTCATTTTGGGTTGTTCTTACGTTCAAGTCCAGTAGCATCCTCAAGTGCCAGTAGCCCATACCAAAGGCCTTAGTGCTTGAATTTTGTCTGAGGTAACAACCTTGGAATACTCTATTCCTGCCCTCAATACACACATATACACGTATAAAGCTCCTTTGTCCTGCATTAAAAGTGAGTTAGGAAACACATTCCATTTTAGCCTCCTCTGAGCATAAGCATTTCACCAAGTCTCCTCTCAGTCACCTTAGTTCCATGAAAGATCATAACAAAAAAAAAAAAACCAATCCCAAAACAAGACATCACACCACTATCAAATTCCTTTGACTTCTCCTTAAAAAAGAGTCAAATTTCAGTCAAATATTTGACAGCTCATCATTTTTTTGAACAAAGTATTTTCTTGTCAGAGCCTCTTCAGCAAAATGTAGATATGCATACATTTCATCATTTACACAGTATACTGGTTTCCATTACCATGAGAGGTTAGTTGTAGTTGTTTGCACAGTCAGCTCCTTTCATAATACTCTTAATTCAGTCAAGGGTCTTTCAGAAATACCAGAACTGAAGTTAGAACAAATATACTTAAAATATATACCTGGCAGGTGCTATTGATCTTGCTGCAGCAATTCTAGGTTCTCTTTTAAATGACAGGCTAGGATGTTATTTTGTAAAAAATAAAAAATGGAGAAAAGAGCGGTCACTTCTATTTTGAGAAATACTATATCCTTTTGTTCATAGCTGCTTTCCACCTTTTTGATTGAAATTATTCCCATTTTGAATACTTATAAATAATACAGCTTTGTAAAAAAAATTTAAAAGTCTCCTTCATACAGGCTGTTTCAGACCAATATTTCAGCTTGATTTTCCTCTGCTTAGCAAGGGAGTCTTCAGATATATCAAATGACACATTATTTGTGCCTCCATTCTGAAGGGAACTCTGATTTCTTGAAATTCAGGGTAAAAAAAAAAAAAAAAAAAGG
>VYXF01011024.1:1008501-1046333 GCA_013397295.1 Polioptila caerulea
AAAAAAAAAAAAAAAATCAGTGGTTTGTAAATAAAAAGAAAGCACCTGTTTTATGGAGAACTTCTTGTTTTCAACAAAGGAAGGTGGCAATGCTGACCTGGAGCTTCTGTGGCTTTCTCTAACACCTCGAACAATGCAATGAACTCTATGAGAGAAGCATTCAGGTCAGTAGGTTTCCAATCTACACACAGTTAGATAATTAAAAAAAGGTTCATTTTGAAATTTCATCTGTGGTCATGAAGAAGATTCCAGTTTGTGTATACCTCCCAGCCACAAATCTAACAAACTAGTTGTTTTTAAAAGAAAATCATAGATCAAGATGGATGAGTGTAGTATATTATAGCTTGGTTTCAGAGCTTCTCCAGAACTGTTGTTGATGCATGCCCCTTTCTTGCAATAAACTCATAAGCTATTTGTTCATCTCTTTTCAGTTTAAAGGCAGTGGTCCCCAAAAACCTCTCACAACTTCCACTGGGGCACAGGCAGACTTCAAGACGAGCTTCAAGTGCATTCTTCGAACTCCCCCGGTGCCATTGTTCCACACTCCAGTTTTATTGCTGCCCTCGCCTTGTCAAAACTGGGCTTGTGTAGAGCTCCAATCATTGCAATAATCTAGCAGTATCTTCATCCATCCTTTTACAGCTACCTGTGTGCAGATGCCTTGCCAGGTACATGGCAGACATTGTGGCACACACTCACAGAATTCTCTAGGATATTACTCTTCTGTTGTTTCTCAGTCTTCTTTCTGTATTTTCTCTCTTTTCAGACTTCCTTTTGTCCCCAGAGCTACACTCATCACATTGTCTAAAGCTATAAATAAAGACGAAAGGGTCAGGCAAACACACTGTCTTGCATTAAAAAAAAATTTATTTTCACAGGAAAACAACTTCTATTTTACTTACTTCTTTGAAAAGGTATTGAGTTTGAAATGTCCTTTGTTTAGCCTCCTAGACATAGTCCATGTGTGAATGGTTTTTCTATTACAGACATTTTCATGTTTCACATGAAAGAGTTTTCTCTCTTAATTACCTCCCTGAGAAAATTATGATAATCTGATGATGGTGCAAGGAATAAAAAGCCCACTGTGAGAAATGGCAAGGACTAAAATAGAAGCACAGATGCCTTAAGTTTGGCTTAGTAAGTGCACATTGAAGCCAAGATGATGGTTTAATATGATAAGTATTAGCACCCACTAAAACTCTAAGTAAAAATGAGGTTCACTTAGAACTCAGCTCACACTACTCAGTTATTTCATTAGTCATCCAGTTTTGAACCATCCATTGTAGCTAATGTATCAAAAGAGGCCTAATCTTTTGGTGAAAAGCAGGATAAATTCAGAAAACAAAGTGCAAAATATATGAAAGGCGATACATAAACACAGGTTAAATCCTCTCCAAGTTCTCCTACACAGATTATAGTCACCACTGTTCATACTGATGCTTGATCCAACACTGCGTTTCAGAAGACATTATACAAATGATTATGGGTGACAAAATCTGTCTCACAATGACTCCATCATTAACAATTGACAATACAAAAAATTACATCTGTTAGTAAAGTATTTCTTCAGCTCTTTAATTCAACCAAACGTCCTTATTGTGTGATTTGCCCTTTGTGTCAAATTCCTGCCAAATTCTCCAGCACATTTGGTGTTTTGACTTAAGTTACAGAAGCATGAATGGATTAAGTAACTCTTTTGTCTCAAGAATGGTGGAAAAAATAATATATAACATGTTTTCTTGAAAGAACATGCTCTTCATAGTAAATTTCATCTTTGATATACTGATAGCCCATGTGGCCAGAGATTAATTTCTAACTTTAGGACATGCTAACTCCAGAAGGATTAGTCAAACCAAAAGGTTTAATGCTCACAAGTGAGCTCTCTCCAATGAACTGTGCACCAACTCAGTTCAATATATTGATGTATCACCTACAAGTCAGGTGATAGCACTTTTGAACTCCAGAACTAGGTTTAGAGCTTTGAAACCTGAAATCAAATACTATCTAGGAAAAAAAAAAAAAAAAAGAAAAGTTAAAACAATTGCTCTTACAAAAAAAAATGGTGTTTTAAATTGGAAACACCTTCAACAACTACCAACTCTACTGTCTATCAGGAAAATAGATGGAAAATATTGTAACACTTCAAGTCCTGTTCAAACTTGGTTTGTCATTAACATGTCACGTGAACCTTGGTTTTGACACACAGAGAATCTCTTTTCCCTAAAAATCCTAAATTTCTAAAAAAACCCTGCCAAAGTGAAATAGCTTAGAAAGCTAAAACCATTTTCATTGCAATCAAAATTACTTATGGAAAAAGAAGAAAGACTGATTTTTAACCACACATACTTATAACACCAAAAGGAACACCAAGGCTAATTCTAAGCAGGCAAGCTAATTCTGCGCTTTTGAGCATCTCACCTGCTTCTTTTTATTCCAGCTCCCACAGTCTCAAATACTCACTCTACTTATCCTGGTCACTGGACACCATGGTGTAGGTGCTACAGAGATTTTTCAGTGTGTTCATTTCCTGCCATGGTTTTGTGTCAGAGGCTTTTTGACACCTCTTACTAAGCTATGTCTCACAAGATAAGCTCGTCAGCATTCCGGCAGGCAAAATTTCATCTTATATTAGTGAAATGTTACTGTTTTGATGCTGACAAACTAAGCTTTGTTTGTAGCTTTAAGCAATATTTCTCCCTCTGGAAAATGTCAATTCCCAATTTCCTAGCAAAACAAACAGTTCCTCTAGGCATACAAAGGTCCAAGAAAACAACACAGCCGTAATTTTCAGAAAAAACTGTGGCTCACAATTCATACATACTTTTAAACATAATATCTGAACCTGGAACAACGAAAGTTCTCTTATTTACCTCTGGCAATAAATAAAGCAGCCTCAGAATAGACTACTCATTATAATCATTGACAGGCAATTCTGAATTCATCGTTACCATTAATTCCTGATTTTTAAACATTGGGAAGCACGCTCACAATTAACTTTCACTATGCTCATTAAACTTCCCATCCAACATGTCCTGAGGACAAAAATTCCTCTTACTGTATATCAAAAGGTATTCTATCACTGCAGGGTAGTACATAATATTCTGCAATATCTGTGTAATATATTGACATATAAGAGTGTGTGTTGTATTACACAGTACCACAGAGGTTTCTGAAATTGAGGTATATAGACAGACACATCCAAGGAAATTCTAAGGCTGAGATTTTGCAATTAGATCATCTGATGTAAGTTAACATAACTATCTAGTGTCTCTCAGAGTTACTCATCTTACCTGAGCTTCAGGACATTAAAGAAGCTTCTTTGCCCTTTGCAATAACATCTGCAAAATGTCAATATGAGATGTACTGCACCTCTCAAGGGTCCATAAACTGTGACTTCCATCTTGACTGGCCCAAGAATACTTCAACCCAAGATACTGTACAAACAGATGTATGACACCTCAAAGCACAAGCTGTTGTCAGAAGAAAACTTCCATATTTAAATAAAGTTTTGATCACAATAGGAGTAGTTAAAACTGTTTTCCTATAATGTTGAAGTACATTGCTTTCAAGAAGATTATGATTCCTGTTTGATACATGCCACTAGCACATCATGTGATAAAATGAGAGAAGAGAAAACAGAATGTTTTAATAAAACCACAAAACATCTTTAACCATGGAACCATTTCATGCTGTATTTTTCTTTGGAAGAACATCATTCCTTCATATCCAAAATCACAAACATAAAAAATAAGAAAATAAACAGGCAACACTTTTCCTCTATTCTTCCCCCCTACCCACCACCATCCAGTAAGACTCTATTACACCAGATAACATATTCTGACCACCATCTAGCATCAACCTGCTTCCAGATGCAGTGTCACCATTCTGAATTAAGTTTACCTATTATTCATTTTGTCTCTCCCCTCACCCATGTTCAGCACAGATACTCAGACCTGGAGCCCTCACTTTTGAAGGTCATTTGAGAATCCATGCTCGACCTCGAGCAAAGGAGAAGTCTTTCTGACTCATCTGTGTACCTTCGTGCCCAGAGCTGGTCTCCTGCACTCAGTGTTCGAGGCTTCAGAGACAGTGTCTCAAATTGCACGTAGGTCTCTTTTGCAAGTTCAGCTTCCTTTGCAGATTTTGGTTTCAAATGAAGTTTTAAAACTTTGTAGAGTAAGAAAAATATCAAAGGTAAAACAACCACACATGCTGCACTGCTGGCCACAATCAGAATAGAAAACTCAGAGCTGCTTTCATCATTTAACCCATCAGTGGAGAAAACAACACACTGCTCTTTTGTAGGTGGCACACCTTTTGGGGAGACACATGCCATATATTGAGTACTAGGTTGCAACCCATCGATTGTGACTTTGTTTTTGTTAGAATCAGTGCTGAGAGGCAACATATCTTTCTCACCATACTTGGAGTATAACACAGTCACAGCGGAATTGCCTGTGGCACTGACAGTTTTCCAAGTTAAGGTCACTCTTTCATCAGTTTCACTGATCACTCTTAGGTTCTGCACAGTAACATTTTGCTCAGCCACACCCACTGTATTCAATGAAGTATCCTCACTTTTCTTACTTAAATCTCCAATCTGCTTTTTGTTTCCATTTGTCACGGCCTTTGAAACTTTCTTTCCATCTGACATGAGCCTGGATTGCTTTTTGCCGACAAACGTCACGCTGGTTGATCTTTCAGTGCTAACCAGAGCTGTGGTGGTCGGTGTGGTGGGAAGAGGTGTGGTTGTCCTCTCAGGTTCCTGCTTGGATTCCTCCTCGGTTGTATTCTGCCTCTCAGCCTCTGGCTTCCTCCCATACTTCTGTGGTGACACAGTTGTAGTAACTACACCAACCACTGTGACAGTCACAGCAGCTTCTGACATTCCTGCCAAGTTCTTGGCTTTACATCTGTACTCTCCTGCGTCCTTGTATGAAATTCCTGTCAAGCTTATTATGGACCATCTGACACCCTCTCCAGGAGTTTCTTGAATTACTATGGGAAAATGCAAAGAGTAAAACATTATGAATGGGAAGTACAGAGGAAGTAAACATTATTAGACTACTTCTTCCCTTTCTTCCAGAGGGAATCACATGTATGAAAATTTTAAAAATTAAACACAAGCAGCTAAAAAACACAACAACAACAAAAAACCCAAAACAAAACAAAAGCAAATTTCCAAAACAAACTATAGAATTCCCAGCCATACTCTATTATTAAATAAAAGTGGTCAGTTTGGGTCAAAATGGAAATAAATGTCTGGATTAATTAGAATGTAGTTTCCAGTTTCACTAAGAAAAACAAAACCACATAAAGTGAAATCAAATGTCTTAAAGCTGCTATTGCCTCTTAAATACAAGACCCACTGACTTCCTGTGACACTTACAATGCTACCCATTTAAAACACTATTGGAAATTACCTTTGTCCTAAGATATTTCAGTACTCTTATCTTCATCAGACCTATGATAACCACTTACTACTCGGCAAGTAGCATTTTTTAGATTTAAGTTACTACATAAGCATCTGTAATAGCAGCTAGAATGATGTCAGACAATTATAGTCTTGCATCACTTGCATACAAAGAACATGAATTTGAAAATTTTGTATTTACAATGCTGAGTTTTAAATCATTCAGTTATGGCCTCACTGGCTTTTTTAACATGAACATTTCTGAACAGAGGTTCCAGCAAAAAATTCTACTTTCTAGCTTCTGAGTTAGGGTCCAACTAACCCAAACCCCATTTTCCTTTATCCTGCCTTCACTTCATCAATTTCTCCCTGTCACATACATTGCTCTTGTAACAGACAACACCCAGAATCAAAGCAGTCTGCTGGACCTGTTAAGATGAAGAACTACAGAGAGAATTTTGTAACAGCTGCTGGAGAGATACGATTGTCAGCTTGACACAACACATGGTTCAATGTTTCTCATTACAATGATCTCAAAGCACAAGCTACCCAACAGTTTTTGGTTCTCCCATTGCCTGTAAAAGAGCAGTTATACCTGTGTAGTTCACTGGAATGTTGTCTGACCTATTCCAAGTGAGCTGTGGCGTTGGGTACCCTGTGGCGTCACAGCGTAGCAGGACATTGCTGCCCAGCGGGGAGGTGATTTTTGTTGCTGAGGTCATCACAGATGGTTTGAGACACTGCTCTAACTCAGCTCTCTGGAACAAGATTCCTGCCAGGCTCTCAGGTCCACTACATGAAACCAATGGATCAAGAAGCACAACCGAGGTGTCCACAATTTTGGAAAATTCAATGAGCTTTGAAATGCGACAGTCACAAAACCATGGGTTGTCCTGAAAACCTGAGGTAAGGAGGGAAGTGGGAAAAGAAAAAAAAAATTGTCAGTCAATATATGGATATTGTGATTACAGTATGACACATGGCTACCACCAAATACAATCAAGGACAACCCAGGACCTATTCTGAGTTAATCTTTTCTGTTTCAACTTGTCATATTTGTTCAGCTGATTGGTGAGGGAATATTTTCAGAGGTTAGGGAGAACAGTCTGAATGTTTATTAAGCTAAACTTCTTCTTCACAGAAGTTTACAGGAGCATAGTGATGTGCTGGCATTAACTGTGCTTAACTTGGCTATTTATCTACCACATTGAAAACCACTTTGAAAAGATGTCTTAAGACTGATGATACATTTTCACCTGCCTGTGCCTCCTGGAAAGACAGCTTCTAAGGGCTATTGCTTCATGTCACTCTCCTCTGCTCTTAGTCCTTTGGGCTCTTACAGCTTGACCTTCCCTGACCCTTTTTTCAATGGTTGAGGAGAACACGATGATTCAAGGGTTTAGAGCTTATACCAACATCTCTGCCCCTTGAAAAAAAGGCATAAAGGCTACGGAGAAAAAGCTTTAGGCCAACCAAAATTTTCATCTGGCGCTGAACTACACCAATATTGTTAGAAATTGGCTTCGCTACACTCTCTGAAATATATCCAAGAAGAGTAGAAAATAGGAAGGATCACAAAACACCGTAATGACTACAATAGTTTTACAGGAACCCTATGTCTCTTCTGTCAGAGCCAATAACATTTGCTTCTCGCTTCCAATCTATGAATTAGAAACTTTTCCCTCTTTATGAACTTACGATGTTAGAAGAGAACAGCCATTTCTAAGGAATAGCAGTCTAAATCCTCAGCTGGTATTGATTACTCCACTATGTTGACTTTGATAGAGCAACAGTGGCTTCATCAGGTAAAATACAACTTAGCATATCACTCAAGAGTTCAAGTATTTTCTCACTGGACTTACACTTTTGAATATGACTTTCTCATTTTCTCCAAGTACTACCAATAAACAAAACTTATGGTCTGAAATAAGGGATGGTATGCAAGGACCCCACGCTACTGAATTTACTGATCAGTACAATAAACAAGTCACATAAATCAAACCAGTATTGAAAGAAAAAAGAGCCCTAAACACCTGCAAATATTTTTCAGCATGTATTGTTAAGGATTATCAAAACAGCTATTGGAAAAATGATGGGTTGTTCTGGAAAAAAAACTGCAGATGAAAGAATACATGAATAATTAACTACTACTTCCTTTTATCACCAGACCAAGATTAGGTTATTTTAAGCACAGTGGTAGTGATTGGTTAGAACTGTGGTAAACCCCAATTAATCCCTGCTCTTTAAAACAAGACTTGACCTGAAGAGATTCCATGACTTTGACATCACAATCCAATTTCACCCCTTCCAGACAGAAGAGATTTTACATCTATTCACTACTTATTGTTTGTGGGAAGAAGAAGTCAAAGGAAAGTGTATCAGCAACTGCTTTTCCTCAAAAAAATCTCCAAAATATAAAAATTTTGCCTGTGAACTTCACACATATATTCATAAGGAGAAAAGATACTATCCAAGTATTTCTTATATCTAGGCACATCAACTACTTGTGCTTATAAAAATTCTGCTCAATCAAGCACAGGTGTGTAACTACTTGTGCACATCTTTTCAATTGGGGAAGCTCTGTAGTCAGAGACAATACTCTTATAATTTTCATTTTCTTCTCACTTTCTTGCATTTTCCTCACTATGTTAAGAAATTTACTGCAGGAAAGGAAGGGATTTATAATTGTTGTAAACCTACTTGAATCACTCATAAGCCTTTGAAACAGAATGAATGAATGGTTACATTAGAAAAGACCTTCAAGACCATCAAGTCAAACTGCTAACCCAGCACTGCCAAGTCCAGCACTTAACCATGACCCTGAGTGCCACATTTATTTGTCTTTTAAAGACCTCTAGGAATGGTGACTCCACCACTTCCCTGAGCCCCCTTTCAGTGAAGGAACTTTTCCTAATATATATACCTACACAGTTTTTATGTTCTCTAAATGTCCTGAAGAAAAGCCAAAGTCATTATAATAGGTATCAGAATTTGACAAAATAAAAGGAATGATAAAGCAACAATGAACAGTCCTGGATGTTCAGGTTGGATGATTGTTTACTTCAGCCTGGGACACAGGTTTGACCATCAGAGTGCAGGGCAAAGGAAGAGTTATGTCAGTCAGCCACCTCATCTTCCCCATCCATCATGTTTCCTGATGAAACTGCCTAAAGAAGCAGGACTTACACAAATATGTATAACAGATACTGCTACATGAGCTCCTTCCTTGTCCTCACAGCACAGCCCCTCAGTTTATCTGTCTTGCCTATATCTGACAGTACTCACATTATTTCCAGCCATTGTATATCACCGAATTATGTGAATTCACAAAATGAAAAGATGAAAGTACTGAGTTGGAAGCAAGATAAAACACTGAATTTCATTATACTTCAGTTAATGTTGAAGACAACAGAAATGTGAATGCAAACCTAGTTTCCAAACTACAAGGGGCATTTTGAACTTTAACAGCTTGTGCTAACAAGATGGTAGAAGTGAGAACAAACATGTGAAAGAATAAAGAAAACATTAAAAAGGGGGAAATACAAGAAAATGGAAAAGATTAGGGAGCTTTAATAAAAGAAAAAATTTCTTAAGAAGTAAAAATTAAAATAATGATATATCTCTGATGGCACATGTATCTGAAAAAATAGAATGCCTTTATAAACCCTGGATGCTTTTGTAGAAATATCAAGGCAGCTTGTTGATCTGAGAAAGAAATACTAGCCAAGGCAAAACAAACATTGATAAATATTTATGTATTGTGATATACCAATGCACTGTTATTTTAGTATCAATTATTAATTATAATTTACTCTAAAACCTTTTATTCTAGATTTAGCATATTTTATATTTACTCTCACACATTTATATGTATACTTGCATGTACAACAGCAAACTTGTACACTATGTATATGTGTGTCTGTGCATGCACGTTTTTGTAGTCTTCTCAGTAAGCAAGGTTTCCCTGGGCTGTGTAAATACGGACTTTAGCTATGAGCAAAATTTCCTTTGTAAATCAGTAACCAGACTCAGACCATAATTTGTGTAACACACTGATTTTCAGTTGCTGTAAAACAGCAAGATGTAAAATATTAAAGTTTTGGGCTGGTAGAAATATTTTCCATAGCCTGGGCCTGCCTGCCCCAGGCTCTTTCCTGCTGAACCTACACATTTTGATGCATGGTTCCAAACAGAAAATTCCATATCCAACACTGTGTCACAGCATTTTCACCACATTGCAGTTGCTAAGGCAGTAGTTTAGGAAAAGCAATATCTACCTAGTTGTTCAGCATAACAGGTGGGAGCCTGATGGAACTGCAGTACTCCAAATTTTTGGCACCTCTGCAGGCAACAGAGACAAGATCTCATGTAACTTCCACTCTGTCAAATACTGGACTTTTCTGTTCCTCTCAGTGACACACTAGAGTCCACCATATGGAAAATGCTACTGCCATCATTCCTGCCAGAAATTTAAATTTCTATACAGCAGTCAGTGCTGAAATTTAGTTGTGATTTGGATCAAACCACCAGGCTATGGCTCCAGAGGTAACCAAGAGGACCAGATGAATTCACACACTGGTCCCCCAATCATTTGCACTGTTTAATTTTCAGCTCACTCCACAGCCCACAGCTTTGTTTTGAGCTGTTCCAAAGGGCACTTTCCGAGACAAAGCCAGACATGGGTCAAGGGCCAGTTGGCACTCCAGGGGTTGCTCCCTGAAAGGCTTATGAATGAGAGCACACCAAGGATGGCTCTCTCCATCCTACTGTTTCCCCCAAAGCAAGTGCAGCAGGTTTTGTACCTCTAAACTATTCTGCATGTCTGCCAGCCCTTCAGGCATACAACATAGCTCTGCTATTTCATATTCCAAAAGTACAGATGAATGATTTCCAGTGCAATTCTCACATAACTTCAGGTAAGTTAGATTGAGGAAAAAACACCCCCACTCCCAGAATTACATTTGAGAATCACTGTAGCATCCCGTGGAGCCCGCAGAGTGCCAAGGGCTAAACCTTACAAAGTGTGGAACAGACAGTCAGCTTTAAAGAGACACGGTGGATGAGAGCCAGAGGGAGTCACTTGGCCAAAGAGCCAGGAATCATTCCCTAGCCCTCTTTCATCTAGCATAGTGCACACACACAGGAACATCATACAGCGGGAAGGAGTTAAAAAACCCAAACCTCGTAGTACAGAAATGATGAACTGGAATAAGGAGATGCTAACAAGCTAGTCCTCTGGCAAAAGTAGCCTTTGGCTCCTCCAAGAGCCCTTGAAATAAACATGGGGAACCTGAACTTTCTCGTGTAAGCAACCACCCTGATGCTCAGTCAAGACACCAAAGACAAAATCGCCTCCTGGTGTTAAAAAATACATTTGCACAAACATGTGAGTTTAGAGCCTTACTGGTTTTTATTTTGTTAATTACATACACATGACAATCTAGTTTTGCCAGAACCAGGAGAGAAGATAGCTGAAGCCATAATTGATTACACTAATTAGAATCTGACTGCTGTTTTCCTGACTAGACAAAATCAGCATTTATTTACTCTGGGTTCCAGCCTCCAGCAGAATTCTGGCTGCAGGGATCATTGCTTGTAGGTGCACAGGTCAGGCTAAATGCTCCCACAGAGAGTGGCCGAAGCACATAGGACACTCTTGAGCATCAAAGTGTGCAACTGTGGGCATTGCATTTTAAGAGAAACATTTTTTTAAACCTAAAGGTGTCCAAAGGGACTATGTAGTAAGTATAGTAGAAAATGAAAAGAAAATAAAAATACCACACAGAAAAAAAAAAAAAAAGCCATACCAAACCAAAACCAACCAAACAAAACCACAAAAGCCTTCACGTTATATCAGAAGGTGGTGAAAGAAATAGTGTGGTTAGTGAGGATGGCAAACAGGGAAGGAAAACCATGAAAGATTACTATAAGAGATGGTGATTACTTTTTCTGCATGCCCATGCCCTGTAGGACAAGAGGTAATCAGCTTAGTTTGCAGTAAGAGAGATTGAGGTTGGATATTAGGAGAAACTTTCTCACTACCCTGATAGATAAGCACTGGAGGAGGTTACCATGAAAGGCTCTGGGGTGGTCTGGCCAGTGGCTTTAAAACAGTACTGACTTTACCAGAAAGGCTCAGCTCCTCTGGATCTGTATCCCTGTAGGCCAGGTCCTTCCTGACCACACCCCTCTGTCATCCCTACCTGTAGCTCAGAGGAGGATGATGAGAATATCTATGTGATGCACTTCTCTCTCAGGCTCCAGCAAGCCCAGTAGAGAAAGCAGGGCTACCAAAAGGAAGCACTAATACTCAGTGGAGTCTAAATACACTTGTCAAAATAACCTATGACATAAAGAGCAGTGCACTTTCTAATCTCCAGAGAAAGGGGATATTTCTTATTTTCTTATTCATTATAGAGTTTCTTATGTAGCAAGCACTGTCTGTCTGCACTGGGATATACTCATCAGAAAACTATGATGGCAATGAATAAATGAAAAAAAAATTGAGCTAATTCATTCACAGGTTACCCAAGGTAAATTTACTGAATGTAACACAAGGAAAGTACTGCCTTGGATTTTGTATTATCAGGTGCAAATCTGTAATGGCTACACAGAGCCTCCCTTAGCACCTAACAGTAAAATAAAAGAAGAGAAGCAAGGTTCTGTTTAAACCCAGTGTGTGTTCCTCTCTGGAGACCTATGTTAAAACCTAGTTGTAGTTCATAACAGAAAATGGTCCAAAGGTCACATCCCAAGCCTTCAAAGAACTCAGTTCTGGCACTAGATGGTTTGGCAGTACTACAGTTTGGAAAAGTGCCTGCACCAAGGAAGCCTGCAGATGATTCCTGGAATTAAGGGGAGAGAAGAGTGTATGAGGGTTTAAGATTTTTTGTTAGTTTTTTTGTGTTGGGGGTTATTTTTTTTTCTTAGTTTCTCTTGTTTTTTCTGAAGTGGTGAGGGCTACATAAGACAAGGAAACCAATTAACCTCTGGGACTCCCACATGAGATCATAAAGATTAGATCTAGCACAATCAGCTCCCACTTTAAAGCCTCCTGCAGTCTTCAGTGTGGGGACAGGGAAAGGAGGGCTGAGATGGACTTACTTTCACAGCTTTTACTTTTTTCTTTTTTTTAAATCCTGACTAAACAGAAACCCTTTGATGATACAAGCCTACAGTTACCATGCTTATAAAGTCATGCATCTATTAAGTTATATAAAATATGATCTGAATGAGAGTTTCAAGCTGCAGCTTCTGCTGTACAAAGCAGCTGAACAAATGGACACTGAATGCTGGGGGTTTAGACCAAGAAATTGGAAATATTGGCCAGTACAATGCAGGACAGATCTTTACCAGTGCTTATAAAATTACTGCAGTAGAGACAGCCAGCTGGCTTTCCTCCCTTACACCTGCTGCACTACAAACACATCAAAATATGCACTTATATGTAAGCAGTGACAGAAAAGAAAAGTATTGATAGAACTGCTTCAGCCTGAGACTGGAGAAAGGGGTTACCCTGGCAAGACTAGGAAGCAGAGATAAAGTGTCAGATAAAGAACAATGCCACAAACAGAACAGATGCAACTGCATACTAGAGAAGGGGATCAAATTATGAAAAAAAAATCAGAGTCTGACCAAATATTCTTAAAGACTTACCTTAAACACTATAAAAAGTACCATTAATGTATAGGGATCAGAATCCTATTCTCTCTCATACTCAATATGTAAATTGCTAAAAACTTCAGGATAATCAGTCAGCTTTAGAGTAATGCAAGGTCAACAGAGGTCCCAGGGAGACCAGAGCTGCCCTACTTTCAGTCACCAACAATATCTGCAGCATAGTGTCAAAGGACAGGCTTTATAGGAGCATCAGCTCTAGCTGCTTGCTTGGCTTGGGAGCCTCTGGAAAAAAGCAATTGCAAATGGACATGCTTACAGTTGCAAACACAGACAAAGATGAGGGAAATGCCACCAGAAACACAATGAAAGTCCTGTATTCATATAGCTACTGAATGGCCTGTATTCCTGCAAACTGGATTCTCATAGCATTCACTTCAGTTTTATAGCTTTGAGGTAACAATACACATGGAGGTCACTATCTTCATTTTATGGTTTTCTGTTACCAGTAGAAAATAAATGACCATAGAGCAAACCACAAGAGTGACCTGGGTAAAACCCCCTCTCCTGAATCCTAGGCTGGTCCCCTAACTGCTCTCACTTGCAATCTAATGTTCAGGTATATTTCAGTGAGGAATGAGACAGGCTGCTCAACATACCCAAGATCACTCTCTGTGTCACCAGAATGTCTGTGCTCTTGGACACGATAGCCCCTGAGAAGGGGGGCCAAATGTCCATGAGGTCTGATGGCAAGGTGGTCAGCTTGTTGCTGGATAGGTCCAGGTAGGTGAGGTTTCTCAGGTAGCGGCCAGCATCAGCGGGAATGCTGGTCACTTTGTTGTTGTGGAGATCAAGGGTCCGTAAGTTGGGCATCTCTGCCAGGGATTCCCAAGGGAAAGTTGAAAGCAGATTACCATCCAGCCTCAGCTCATGCAGTTGTTTCAAGTTATAGAAGCTGCTGATATCAATGTTGGCTACACAGTTGTAAGTGACCCACAGGTATTTGAGATCTACCAGGTAATAAAAGGCTTCAGTTGGAATCCTTCGAATGACAGTTTTCTCTATACGAAGTTTTACAGTATCCACAGGAACATTCACAGGGATCTCATACATGTCAGGGTCATTACAGAGTACAGATCTACCAACAAGAGAGAAAACAAAAAAAAAGAGGGAGAGAAACATATTTGCATTTATTTATCAGAAATCTAAATTCCAGATTTAAATGCAGTCCTCTGCATTTAAAATTTGAACAAATTCCACAAACATGGAGTCTCTAAAGACAAAAAGAATACAAACCAGAACTGACCCTTTCACATGAAACCTAGATTTGTTTTATTCTAAAGTATGTGAGCACCACCCTCTATCCACCCCTCACTCGACTGACAACTGAAAGACAGAAGTCATGGTACAAGGAATAATACATGCATGCAACTCAAGGGGGAACTGCATGCTCCCTTATTAAAATTATTAAAAATATTAAAATTCAACATTAAGATTATTAATCTCCAATTTCTCTGTATGAGGAAGATTCAAAGTATTTTCTATACTTACCCTTTGCAGTAGACTGAAAATTGAAACTATATCAAAGAAAATCGAGTAAAGAAGAGCTTTCTAGCCCTCTTTTTGATGTCTATGGATGAATTACTTGCTTTACAAAGATGAAAATAACTTTCTGCTCACAATGATTTCAGTGAAATGGGATTTCTCAGCATTTTCATTTATTTGATTTCAGGAAAAAATTTCTTTGGGGTATATTGTTTGCACATACTAGCTTGAAGATTCAATTAGCCTTCAATAAGTCTATCCTTAATTTTCTCCCTGTTTTCTCTAGATAATTCCTCTCTTTTACTTTTTCCTCATGCAGCTTTATACCAGATAGGCTGTGACAATAAATAGCAATGACAAAGAGTATCTCCTGAAATCGACAATACCAGGTCACTACATTTCAAATCAACCTCCCTACTATCAAAAATTACATGATTTACTGCAGATTAAAAAAGATAAGAAACTACTGTATTTATTTAAACCAGAATCACCTTACACTAGTTAACTAGTTTGTAGAAGTAGAAAGGACATTGCAATAGTAGGAATGTCATGGAGCAGAAAGAAACTGCCTCCTGCAAAAAATGAAGACTTAGAGTAGCTATTTGCTAAGTACAAAGCAAATCACCATAATCACCATCTGCTCCTGTTTCAGAGTGCTGCTAGCCATAGAACACTAACATAAAGTACACCTTCACTGCAATTATGCTAGAAATTATTTGCAATGTCTGAGAATGTTAACTCTAATTTCTTCAATCCCTTTCCTTATAAATTTCCCTATATAACAAATAATAAAATACATACCTTGTTCCAGTGCCATCACTTCTGCCATGGTAAACACAAGTGCATTGTGAAGGACAAAACCCATGAACTTCTTCAAAAAAACTCATTAGGAGGTAGAAGCAAATAAATAGATACATGGCTTCTTCCCAGAAGAACTGACATGAAGAAATGGAAAGCTTTATTCCTAGGCACTCATGTGCAGTGTGCAATGAGTGTGAATGTAGCCATCCATTTAGTAACAGCAGATTACAGCAGATTAGCCGAGATCTGGAGTTGCTTAACCTTCAATGTGTCCTGAGTGGCATCGGTTAAACCAGCTCGTCTTTACTCTGCCAGAACACACTCTGCTTCAAACCACATCCAGCCATGTTCCAAGGTTGTTTTAATATGTAGATAGTAATGTTAGTGTGTAATAAAATCTCTCTTTTCTTCTCCTAAGAGGCAATGCATATACTATACTGTTTATAAAGTGTTCCAAGGCTCCTGAAGGAAATCTAGCACACCACGAGGATATTGCATGGCATTTTCTTTAATACTGAAAATGGCAAATTAATAGAAAGCCTTGATTCCAGAGCTTTTAAAAATCCTGTAAAAACAGGGTTTTGCCAAAAATACATATACACTTTAAATAAGTTTCACATTGCAAAGCCAAACTGCATATACACACACACATCATAGTTGAAGCTAAATCTATACAGCCATTTTTTTTCCCCTGAATAAATCCATTGCTCATACTGACAAATGTATTTCTTGAAAATTAAACATCAGACCTCTATAAACATAAGATTGACTTAGAATTGATGAGAAATTACCATAAATATTTACTCGGTTTTATGTGCCCCCCCCCAAGAGTGAAGCTTTAGGGTGCATTTTGTAACATTTTCAGGATTTGCTGTGCAGTCACAAGCACTAGAAACATGCTACTTACAAAATAAAAGCTGTCTTTCCTACAAATTAATTTGGTTCTGCCAGTCAAATTTTAAAAAATACTTTATAAATATGCTGAAATACCTTCAAAATCCTAAAACCTAATGAAAGATTCTATGGGGTCATTGTAAGTGTTTTGACAGCCTAACATATTCACAGAAACAGAATTTTGCAAAGCATATTAACATGGACATTTGGTATGGATATATACAGCCATAGGGAGTATCCAGAATATATGAGGTCTGGAAAACTTTCAAGGGAAGTTGGTGGAAAGTACTTCATGGAAGGAATTATTACATATGAAAAATCTGGGTTTACTGAATCTAAGAACTTTGCACTTCTGTATTTCCTGGTCCCTCTGTCACCTTGTCTAACTCTGTAAGAGTCACAGTGGCCACTACTTCCTACCCTTTTTTTTGTTTGGGACAGACATATTGGACCAATAAACCTCACTCTCAAAAACTAAAGTCTTGGCAGGTTTTGTCTCCTTAACTTCTCCAACAAGATTACTGTGGCTAACATAAAACAGCTAGCTGAGAAAGATTATTAGTCAAAAAGAAATTGTCCAAAAGATTAATTAACTTGAACCCAGATTTCACTCCTTTCCATGTTACTTATACAGGCAAATGACTGGAGTTCTGTGATGTCAATGCACTTTGAGATACACTCATGGGCAAAGCATTGTTTATGGTTATCTCTTGTCTGGTCTGACATCGCACCATCGCCAGGATTGCCCTCCGAAACCTGCCAAGTGCAAGAAGGGGAAAACAGAAAGATCATTAGCTGGGGAACCAAATAGAGGGGGAAAATTTGGTAAGATGGTTTTTACTATTACAATAGTTTTCAATTTTAGTAGAATGTACTTAATAAAAAACATGGATTTGGAATTCAAAAGGACCTGGGTCTTCTTCACTTCCAGGTAGAAGAGTGCAAAGTTAATTTCATTTCTTAAATAGGGATCACAGTAGCTTTTGTTTATCCCAGGAGAGCATACAGCCACAACAATGATGAACTTACAGAATGGGGAAAAAAACCAGATGTTTTTCCACTGACTCAGCAGGATCAGGTATGTTCAGCTAGCAGAGATCACAGGCTCTGCTAGAAGGTTGGTAGCAGAGACAGGAAGAATGGCTCTTAGCAAAACACAGCCCTCAGTCAGAGGTACTGGCTTGATTAGAGCATTTGTTATGCTTGCTTGAATCAGAATAGGCTTAACCTATTTACTTTAATTAAAAGGGTCAATCCATCCTAATCTGTCAGAATATGATACATCCCAAATCAAACAAGAAAATCTACACAAGTTACTTGTCACTAAGATGCAATTTGGCCACAGTCATTAAAACCAGTCCACTACCGATGCAACCCAAATTCCATACTGAATCCCCTTGAGAAAGTACAAATGGGACTTTCAAAAGCTATGCTAATATGTTCTCAAAAATATGTATCAATTCAGGATGTTCTGATGATGATCATAACAATTTATTTCAGGCTTTCCTGTCCAAAAGGTCATCTTCAGTAAATTAACAGTGGCATACCCTCTGCTCTTCACTAATAAGCTTGCCATATTCTGCAGGTGATCCTTCTATACTCAGATGATATGCTAAAATCATGAAATAGACTGGTACTAATTTCAGAACACTTACTTTTTGTTGGCAATGACATAAATGCAGGGATTATAGAATGTGGAAGATTTTGCAAAGAGAGGAGCTATGATGGCCATTGCAGGAGAAATTTTCTTTGGGTCTCCAAAGGAAGACCACAAACACACAATAGAATATGGAGACCATGCCACCAAGAACATTATAATCATCACAATAGACATCTGTAAAATGAGAGGAACAGATACATAACCAGTATTACCTCAGATGAAGACCTCACAACAAAACCTCATAAGAAAAGCACATGCACCTAGGTGAAAACAGCTATCCTGAATGAAATAATATATAGACAAGCACACCTGACACACTGACAGTTTACACTGAAATCTCACTTCAGGGATTTAATAGCACACCTCACTACCATGTGTTTGGCATGGTGTCATTTCACTCCATACAACATTCCTTCAAAATCAGCACTACTCTATGTTAAATCTGCCTATCAGGAGTTCAAATTACCAGAGAGGACTTCACTCATCAATTATGACCCCCACAACAAGTCACTATGGGATGCTATTACAAACAATAAATATGAATAGAGACAAAAATTCAAGCCAAATATTTAATTAGGCTGTTAATAAAAAAGTTTCATAAAGCTTAATTATGGTACCAATAAATAAAAGAAAGTAAATGTTCTAGGACATATAGTTAAGGAACCCAGAAGTTTGTTTTAATGAAGCATTATAGGCAGGTTCAAGTATGATACAGAGGAGGTATCTGAGCTGTCATATCTTCTCTGCCTGCCTGCAGAGAGAACAACTTGAGCAGGTTGGGGCTCACACCCCAGGACATGGCATGCCACAGCCAGACTTAGACAGTGACAAACTGGGGCTAGTAGAAGGCAGGAGAGACTCTCTCTCAACTGAGAGAGACTTTTCTGCCTTTTGTCAGGGACATGAATCTAGTGGAAACTGGAGCAGAAATCTCAAATGAATCAAGAGGACAAACAAACCACTAGAAAACCAACCAAAATGCAGGGCTGCATACACACAGGATTCCCCAGTGCTGCTCACCTACATCCCTAGTTAGTCTTTCAGAGAAAACAAAACAAGAAACAAGAAGTAAACAGCTACTTTGTATGAGCTGCTCTAGAGCACAATCGATACACAAGCAGTGACCCTCACAGAAAATCCCTATTTAAATGCAAACACAATAGCAAATAGTAAGAAAGAACCTTTTCATTTAGATGTTTGGTGCATAGAAAGCTTAGAGGATGCTAATTTGATAAAGCAGATAGTAGTCCAGTTCTAAAGAAGGATATTGCTTAAACAAAGCATTATTTTTTTTCTCTTTTTTAAAAATTATAACTTAGTGTCTTCAACTGCAAAATAGGAAAAAAGCGTTTTCTTCACAAACATGAGTCTAAATTTTTAACCAAATCCTCACTTTCAAGTATTCTGAAAGTTCTTCACTAAAGTAAAACACTCAAATTACTCTTTTTAGGTAAAAACACTATTCTTCAGAATTCAGTAATGAGAAACTTTTTGAAGGAATGATGTTTGCACTGATAAGTAACTCAAAAACATAGGTACATACTCTTCTGTCCAATTCTCTCCCACTTTTTCATCATGCCCAACCATAAATCACATCTTTACACAAAATCAAAGGAGCTTCAAGATTTCTCAAGGACTTTTATACATTAAAAGAATGTCAACCTTCCAGGCAGGATATATCATTTCATGCCATAACTCACATTTGCTACTGCTTACATAAGAGATAAGCTCAACAGTCTGAAAAGAACAAGGGATTGGAATTACACAGCTTGGGAGCTGGAAGTGCACTCTCATTCCTAGGCCACGAGTTCACATGAGAGTTGACCAATCCATGTCGGATCAGACGCATCTATGAACCAAGCAGGAAGCCTAAGGACTCTGCAGACACAGAGTAAAAGTTCTCCTAGAGCACCTTGGAGGTACATTTCTATGTAAGGACAGAGGAGAGAGGCAAGGAAATCCCCAATGTTCCCAGCCTTCAAAACAGCTATTCATCTGGAAAGGGTATTAGACCAAAAATAAAGAATCTAGTGTGCAAGTCAAGCTAAGAGTTTTCACCAAGGCTCAGTATCAGCTAATATTTAATGTAAAAGAAAAGGGGCCATGTAGGAAATGGAAACGCTTAAAAGGCTGCATCATTCCTTTGCCAATAGGACTTTAACACAAAGAACATGTTTAAAACAAAACATGCACTCATTTACCTTTGTCACATCTACTTGGTCAGACCAATCTATGTTAATACTCTCCAGGCAGTTACTGCTGGCGTATTTTTTCATTGTCCGGGAAACATTGTAATAACAGTAAAACATGACTGTTAAGGGCACAACAAAATTAACAGCAATTACACTCATTGTGTAGGAAATAAAGGACCTGATAAGACAGAAAAACAAAACAGAGTAACTTACAAATAGCCATCCAGGAAAAGTTACCAAAGAATTTGGTGTTTCGATTTGATTATGACATTTTGTAACAAGCTCTAAAATAATAAGGAAAATTTTCTTTAGCTAATTTTTTCTTATTAGAAACTACAAGTATTAAAGTTTTGAAGTACATCTCAAGTGCTATGTGGCTTTTTCTAGATTTGCTCTGTGTTGTTTCTATTGTTTTAAATTATTCTTAAAAATTTTGCTTCACCCTTCAGAAAGAAGTCATGCTCCTACAGTGCTGAATTAAACAGCCTTAGACTTCAGTGAGGCAGCAAAGTCAAAAGAAAGCGTGAGGGAGACTCTTACGCATCATTTTTCCTCCAATTTACTGTGCACGTTGCTCCAGTGGGGTCTGGAGCGTAGCTGG
This sequence comes from Polioptila caerulea, assembly GCA_013397295.1. Taxonomy (NCBI): domain Eukaryota; kingdom Metazoa; phylum Chordata; class Aves; order Passeriformes; family Certhiidae; genus Polioptila; species Polioptila caerulea. The sequence continues at coordinate 1,029,225 of VYXF01011024.1, forward strand.
CCCAGCCTGCAGTAGGCATGGAAGACCAGAAGACCGCATTTATCCAGGCAGCAAGGATGAGAGTGGCATAGCTGCGGGTGGTCATTCTTCTCCCTGCAGCCAAGCACAGACAGTCACAAACAGTTCTCAACTGCTGCTTCTTTCCAGTGTCAAACCAGACTGACAAGGGGCTTTCAGCAAGCACATAAGGAGGTAATAAAGAAACCCTGTAGCATACCTGTTCCATTCTGCTGACTGACATCTCAGTCCTTGCAGCCTTTAAAGCCACCTGAACACCATAACCCATTCCAACTTAGCATACAGGCAAGACCTGATCCGAACCCCAGGCCAAAAGCTTATTATGCAACACTGCATTCAAGTACCTCCTTGGAAGATTGCAGGGGAGGAATTAACTGTTACAACACAGCTGTAACAGAGGAGAGAAAAACACCCAGGCTGGTGTTAACACAACAACAGAGGCATACATCTGCTTGACAGAGGTCAAAACCTCACACAGCCAGAGGTTTTTTGTGTGCTTCTCTGTATTGAAGAAGATCCTCCCCTCTAAAGACTGAAAATGGCCGTAAAAAAACAATATATAAACAGAGTAACAGCCCGATGATGAATTTTTCACTTTTATGAACAGTATGACAACTAGGTAACTTACTTAACCAGGTACTGTAGGTTCAAGTTCTGCCCAGGGCTGTAACTAGGGAGTCATTCAAGAGAAAACAATACAATCAAATCAGAATTTTATTCCTCCCAACAGTGACTGAGTTTTGGCCCTAAGTCAGTACCTATATCAGGCCTGCAGATGGTCAGGTAACGATCAACAGCAACAACTGTCAGCAAACCAATACTCGCCATCCCAAAAAAGATATTTAAGGCAGCATAGATCTGAAATTAAAATAAACAAGCAAGAAAATAATTTCTGAGACATCTTTCAAAGATACAAGCATAAATCTGTGTACTGAATCAACATAATCCAGTCAGAGTTCTCCTCCATAAGCAAGGTCTTGAAGGTCTTAATTCAATGCAGGCAATTTGAAGGTGACTCACTAAAAAGTAAACATTCAAAAGCACCTGCTTGCGTGCACACTAGAAATCCTAAAGAAAATCCTAAAAATCAAAGAAACACTGTCTTTCAATAAGTAAATCTTGAGATTCAGAGTTTGGAGGGGTTTATTTCATGTTTTCAATATATGTTAAGGAAACCTTAACATATAGGAGCATTTGGTCCATCAGAAAGTTACAGCTTTAGCAAACGTGAGGTTCTGAATTATCACTCTTATCTGTTGTGATGATTTCACAGATATGGCCCCACTGACTTACCCCCTCAGGCTCCATTTTCACATGTGTCAGATCTTTTGCACAGAGTGAAACATGCTGCAATCCCAGCATGCTCCAAATGCATCTCCCCAGCATCCCATGGGACGCCTGACCAGGCAGGAAGCATAACTGGGAGGGTTTTGTTACCACAAGCACCCCAGTAATACAGAGCCCTGAGCCAGAGCCCATGGCACCAGCAGTTGAACAGAACCACATGGCATTCAAACATCTCAGATCACAGGATTCATTTAGTTTAGGTTGACATACGTTGTTGTGCTTCAAGTGGTCTTAACTCTCAAATCAGTGAGATCTCTCATCAAATCAATGAGATCTCTCACCAACCTGAACACACTGCAAGTCAACCCAGATCCAAAGATGCTAAAAGTGAGGCTTCCTGCCAAACAATGCCTGAATTTTGATCTTGAAGGTACTGTCTACTAGGCAAATGATGTCAGATTGTAATAAGCATCCATTATACAAATGTCCAAAATGTTTGCCTTACGACACATTTTCAGTATATGCCTTCACGTTACTACTCATATTCCTGGGCACTTAAGCCCAACAGTCTATCAATAATGTAAATTAAAATCACAATACACAGTGAGCAAAGGCCGCCATCTCTCTGCTATGGAACAATATGCTTTTCAGACAGTCTGTTCTTAAAAATAGACAGCTATTAAAAGTAGGCTAAATCTTTAATGGAGACCAAAAGCCTCAGAGGCCTTCACTTTGCGTATTCTATTAGTCCTATCCAAAAAGGACATGCATTTGCCAAGTAGAAATCACCAAATCTGTCAAGCTCACCATCAAAACAGTACCCACAATCAAAGTTTTTTAGCTATCAGCAAAATCATCATGTAAACCTGTGCTACTATAGCCATCTTCATTTCAGGATTTGATTTTGGAAGCCTTCTTAAAGCTATTTTAAAATATGTCTAGTTGATAGATATAAGGTTACACTTTAATGTTTTCCGATTATAAAAATAAGCTTAAAGTGAAATTCACACAAAAAACCACCTCCAGAAATTGCTGACATCACAGAACATGGTCCACAGCCAAATTTTGCATCTCTGCCTTCTCTCTTAAAATAACACAAGGTAGAGCCATTACTCATTTCTCAGCCTGCTTTTAAGTGCTGAAAACTTTCTCTCTAACTGAATTGCAATACCTGGCATCCGGTATATCCAAATTTCCAGCTTCCATGCAGGTCTGAGGCAGCAGACATGGGGTAACCAATGCCACTAACACCAATATCAGTAAAAGCCAAGTTGATAATAATCGCGTTGGTTGCTGTCCGAAGCTCTTTGTACTTAACAAAGATGCCTAACACAACAATGTTACTGAAAATGCTTATCACTCCTGCAAAAACAGAAAATGGAAAACTTTACAAAAGGTACACACCAGCCAGTAATACACATGCAGAAGAAAATGCAGCCTATTGTAATATGTAAGTCCCCAGAAGGATTTATTTTCAGTCAAGTGCAATTTTGCAAAGAGGATAGACACCTGAAAAAGAGAAAAAAGCTTTTTCAATTAGGCAACCTTCACATGGATTCAGTAAGTGCCACCAGTGGAGCATTTGCCAAACCTAAGACTTTTGATGCAATGACACCAAGCATAGCAGAAATTCAAATGCATCTAGGATTACACTTCAAACACTCTGGCCACCAAGTACAGTGCTAACCTCTGTGGTAAAAAGAATGCGGGCTGGTGAGTAGCAAAAAAAGTGTTGGAAAAAAAAAAAACTTATGCACCTGAACTAGCAGAAGGCCCCTGCCAACCTCTGAGACTCAGTAATTTTAAAATCAAATGAGGCAAAATCATAATTAACCCTCAGCTCTCTCTCTTCTAACACCACTAATGATGTCTGTTCTCAGGTGCAGGTCTCCTGTTGGATGTTCAACACCTTTTGGCCACACAGATGCCATCATCTATCATATACTCATATATTTCAGGAATGACACTGCTCCTATGTGCTCCTAAAATTTAAATAAACAAGGAGCTGAGGATCTGATCTGAAATGAACACCATAAAAATACCACTTCCAGTGCCAGTTCAGTGACTGTCGACAGAGAGCATGCCATCTCTCAAAAAACGAGAATCACAAATTTAATAATACAGGCTTCTTATGAGGCATGTTTTAACAGATATTACAGCTACCAATAATGAAATCAGACATACAACAGGACTGTAAACTCATATCCTCAAGGTGAAGAAAAGATCCTTCTAGACACACTGAAAGTTAATAATTCAAAGTCCAGTCTTAAAAGTAAGGGGGGAAGAGGGGAGGCAACAAAAAACAGGGAAGAAAATGTGGAACAAATATTCATTAAAAATGTTAGTATCACTAAAATAAACTAAGAGCAAAAAAAGAATGTTTTGAGGAACAAAAATGTAAGACTGAAGATGGATTCCATCTTTAACAAAGTGAGAAAAAACATGTAGATACAAGAAATTATCTCTTCTCTGTTTCTGAGGAACAGGTCAAGCAGATGCATGAAGTTTCTCCAGGCAGCAGTTAAGCAGTGCCCATAAAAAGAGCATTGAAGCTGAAGTGTTAGAACACACATCTTATGAGGAGCAGCTGAGGGAGCAGGGGTTGTTCAGCTTGGAGAAAAGGAGTGTCAAGTTGACCTTATTGTTCTCTACAACAACCTGAAAGGAGGGTGAAGCCAGGTGGGAGTCAGTCTCTTTTCCCAAGCAACAAGCAATAGGGTGAGAGGAAATGGCCTCAAGTTGCACCAGGAAAGAGTACTTTGGGATATTAGGAAAAATTTCTTCACTATAAGGGTTATCAAGCACTGGAACAGGCTGCCCAAGAAAGTGGTTGAGTTGCCATCCCTTGGAACGTGTAGATAAGGTGCTTAGGGACATAGTTTCAGGACACAGCAATGCTGGGTAGTAGCATCAAAGTAATAAAAACCAGGTACACATATAACATGGAATTTACGTTTCCAGCTAGCATTTTAAAATTATACCAGAGCATTTCACCACTATAAGCAGAAAGACATCCATGAGGCAGCATAGCTCGATGCAGCCTGAGTATCCCTGTTGTCATTACAAAAATGAATACACTGATCAGTGTAATGCTTAATAATTACTTCCTTCTCAGAAAACAAGAGAGAAACACTTAAATCCTTTAAAGAGCGGCATAATGATGAACACTGTACCTAGATTTCATTCTTTTTATTATACTTTTGCTTATTAACAAGGCTTAAATCTTCCAGAGGTGAAATTTGCTGCAGCAAGGCTTTTGCAAAGCAATCAATCATACTTTAAAATATTTTATGGACTTCATTGTCAAAAACATTTCTCAGTAAGAAAGTAAAGATTTATGAGACTCTCCCAACTATAAGTAGAAATAAAAAATGAAAAAAACCTAAAACCGCAAAATAATCCAACTTTTTTTCCCCCCCCCAAGACATTTTGTTTCCATGCAAGAAAAAAGAGCTGGCTTGACTCTGGCTAATCTCATTGATACCCTAGGATCACCAATGATAGCTTTGATCCTGAACACCAGCTGGTCAAAACTATCTGAAAATATCACCTTGTTACACACTACCTAATCAATTTTAATAAAAATATAAGAGGTATATATAGGTTTCCAATACTTGACCACTATTTATCTCTACAGCTTCTTAAGAAGCCTACTGCTCTGTGTAGCTGTTCTATTAATTTCTCCAAAGACCTTAAATAAATTATTGTCTTTACATCCAAAAATACCCACTTTTCCAGAACAGCAATTTGATACTCACCATTTCAGACATATATGCTAAATAAACTGCTACTATCAGTGATACTATTTCATATATGTGTAAAATGCATTAATATCTAACAACAACATGGAAAAACTCATGGTACAGTCAATGGGTAAAGACTAAACTGATTTGATTGTCCATAATAAAGGTACAGAAGGTCTGTTTTTAAACATAGCAGTTTCAGTTTCGGTTAGGCGGATATTTCATTACTACAGCACTCAATGCTTCAGAAAAGCACTACTGAAGAAGTTGTGGTTATACAATGAGAAAGTTTTTAAGGGTAGAATAAAAATAATTCTCTAATCATTCAAGTTTAGCCAAAGACCACTGCAGTCACAGGGAACAAACATGATGTGAAGCCTCACAGCATGCTTTTCTAACACGTGTCATTGGTGAAAAATACAGCTGCAACTGGAATCTGCTCTTCTCTGATTAATGACCAGCTCCCTCCCTCTAAGTCACATTCCAACCCTTCCCCTTACATCCCCCTTACAGACACCCGCTCACATGCTCAGACTACACATATATTACTACAAACATGTGGTCCAGGAGAAATCTCAAGATAGCTTCGAGCACATCACAGAAAAATGCAAGATGTGACAGCTATGCCCTATTTTTATCTCTTTTGCAAGCTGGCAGAAACTAATTCTCACTCTCTTCTATAATTACATATCAACAAAATGTATTTTTTGAGACACAACGCTGCCTTCAAATATAGAGCAGAAAACTTAGATTCTGCACACTTCACATGCTTCTGCATATTTCAGTCAGGCAGCTGATTGCTAACTTGTCAGTAAACATGGAGAAAAGTCATCAGACAGCTGTCTAATACAAAATGAAATACCATCACTGTTACTGTACAGAATGAGTATTCAGATCTACAAGTTCTATTTTTAAAAGTTACGCAACAATTTGCCAATGCCCATACCTGCTGTTATTAAGTAAGCTGCAACTATGTTGTGCTCAGTCTGTGTGAAGGCTGAATGAGCTTCATTGTCACTTTCTGAGGAATTGGATGAGTCATTCCAATGCATTTTCGACAAAAGACTGTCGTCTATCCTCTGCAATAATTCATCAAGAAGACGAAACACTTCAAAACCCTGTCAGGCAAATTCCTTCATTATTCAACAGACTCGCTGAACAATTAGAAGAAGGGGGGTAGGGAGGAGTTCTCCCCACCAGTGTCAGCTTCCAAGCATGATTTAATTGGACTAAAGTGGAAAGAAGTTTACGCTCCCAATCTATGCAGGAGATTGTTAATTAAAACAAAGAGCAGCACAGAACTGAGAAAATTTTGAACAGTATGCTTAAACTTCATTCTTACTGCTAATGAGATTAACTGTCACATGCCCCCAAACTTTTTCCCCTCAAACCTCTTGTGCAATGCTTTGCAAACCTCAACAAAGTTGACTCAGTTCCATCAATCATCAGCCTGGCTTGGAATTCTCATCATCATGCAAAGCACAAAAATCCGCAGTAAAACATGAAGAGACAAATGTCAGTTTCCTTAAAGACAGGATACAATTACTCTAAAGCCCGTCCCTTCAAATCTTTAAGGACTTACTTGTTCAAGGTTCTTTGTTTGATTTAAATTCTCTGACAAAGACACAAGAAAAACACATTCCAGTATTTTCCTAAGCGAAGCATGACTTTCAGAAAACTCAGTTGCTACATTTCTAAAATAGCCTAATATCCTGGTCTATACTAAAGGGTTGTTGAATACACCTCCCTCTCCTAAACACAATATATGTAAGCTTACTTTGGGCAAATGTTCCAAAGCGTCTTACTGGGCATTTTTCAAAGATCTGAGCAGAAAAAGCTCACGTTTTCTTCCCTTCAATGATAAGGTACCAGCACACCAAAGCAAAGACTTTTTAAAAAACCCTGCATAAATAATAGCCACCCAAAGGACTTTAAATAAATCCTTGCCCAAAGGACTGATACCCAGTATCAGAAGGCAGCTGCTCCCCCTCAGCCCTGCTTCATACAGCTTTTGCCTTTAGCCAGTATTCATACTGGGTGTTACAGTGACAAAGATGAGCAGCAGTGGTTCTTCAGTTGTATGTGGTTCACAGGTGGGTCAAGCAGGTCCCAGGTTAGGGCTGTGCCTTCTAGCAGCAATAAGGGTGCAGTGACACAGGAGTACAGTCATCCCCATCCCACAGAAAGTATACCTGAAGAGCTCTCTCTTCTCTAACCTGTGAAATACTCATAGAGTGTTCCCTCCCACTCCTCAGTTCTCCAAAACAAACATCCTGCATCTTTCTTCTAAATATAAAGGTAAGAAAATTTTTATATAAACTTGTACAGTTACAGCACTTAATCATCATTACTATACGCAACCTCACGCCACAGCAAACATTTTCTTTAATGGCCCACATCTACTCTCACATGTCTCAGGGTATTTGTATTATTACAGTATTTTCCCTGTCAGAATAGGATTAGGGAGGAACAGGGTGGGAGGGTCCTGAAAGGAAAGATGATCTGTTTGGCAATGAAGCCACTTTCCTTGTCCAACACTGTCCTATCCTGAAAGATAAAGGCGCGGCAATAATTTGATATCTTTGCTTTCCTCCTCTGACACCTTGGCAAGGTTTTCAAAAGCACCTCAGATCTTGCAGCTTCCACAGAAGTCAGAGCTTGCAATGCCTGATGTCTCAGAAAAGCAAACCACTCCTATTTTTATCAGATAGGATTCCAGATGTACAGTAGCAGCTAACAGAAGAAATTTTATACTTACTGATTTAAATACAACTTTCTAATACATGCAGTCCCTCCGATTACCAATTGTTTCTGTCTCTTGTCAAATCTAACTAACTTTACAGAAACTAGAGTTGACAGAGAAAAGTCAAAACTAAAGGCAGACATCATCAAAAGTATTTTTTTTTCTGCAACACTGTAGTTCATAAGATAAAGACAAAAAGATAAAATAAGAAATTAAATACTGAAGTACAAGAATAAACCACAGCTTCTAAGACAGATGAAATATGTCTTACCACACTGCATATTGATACTGGTAAAAGAATATAAAATCCAAAACCTCAGGCTGTTTTTGTCCTTCAATAACATAGCATTACAGGTGTCAGAGAGGCACTTTCTTAAGTCATTTGTTTACTTCATTAAGTATTTTCCTTCCCACTTGTCCCAGATCAGTAGCAAAGTGTAACTTCTATTTTAATCCATTCTTTTTCCATTAATTTAATCTTTAATCCATTTCTTTTTCCACCATTTGCATGTATCTCTCTATATATGTGAGGCAATGCAATGTGAGGTTTAGCAAGATGCTTTTAGTTATTTGTAATATATGTACCAATGCATGAATGATGTGAGTAGAGAAATGCACCTTTTGCATTAAAAATAAATGAACTGGAAACCAAAACCAACCCCAAACATCTTCCTATTTCCAGCAGTAACCCCTCTACAAACCCACCCCAAACCCAATCCCTCCCACGTTTACTACGCCCTCCACCTCCAGAGGGCTCTCTAAGGCAAAAACGCCCCTGTAATCTTTTCCCAAACAGATGCAAATAGTTCAAACTCCAAGGAAAACAAATTAATAACTTACCTCTTCCTCCTCATTCGCAGAGACTTCCACTAGACTTAAACTGTTGGTTAGAAAAGTTTCATTCTATAGAGATTTTCAGCTGACAGCCCTGAAAAATGCATGACCCCGCTAAGATTTTTGCTTGCCATGTATCACACAATAGCTATGATCTTTTTTTAAAATAAACTATACTGTTTCTTGCCAAGACAATGCTTTACACAACTGCAAATTACTTTGCACCAGTATATGTGTGACAGTCCAGCATTTCTTCGGGCAAACATCCACATGTACAAGTCAGTGCCAGAGAAAATCCTTCCCGTTCTACAACTGCCAATGTGGCAGACTTACATTAAAATATCCCAATTATTTTCTGCATTTCATCAAATTCGTCTAAATAACATAGCAAATCTATGAACTACATTGAGCCATCCTATCCCAGCACCTGCACAAAACACAAAGAAAACAAACAACTATGCAAGGAATGCAGGGGCACTAAAGCCATTCTCAATAGGTAACAATTAGAGTTTTATAATACACCTCCACGTATTACCCTCTGTTTAAGGATTTAGATCCCAAATAGGGAAAAAAATAACCCCAAAATTTTGCTGTGGCATGGACAAAAGGCTCCAGGTCTTCTAAGCATTTGTAAGCAATCTGATCCTGGTGATGCACCAGCTGTCAGTTTCAAAATCAGCCAAAAGTCAGACCCGACACCTGGGCCAAACACTGCCATGGCAGTGGAGGAGGACACAGGTAGGCAACACCACCACTGCTGCGTGGGGAGCTGCTCTGAAGCCCACCTGAGCTTCAAAGGAATTTCCAGGACAGCAACCCTCCTTGTGCTGCTGCAGCAGGTGGTAGGTGAGAAGCTACTTAGATGGTTCAGCTATGTGCTCCAAAGGCTACCAGAAAGGGGAACGAATACAGGGAACACCAAACTGTCATCCAGAGCCTAGACCAACACCTTACCCCCACTCCCCTCACTTCAGACGGCATTGCGACTTTTCTTCCCCAGACACTACAACTACTTGAAACTTGCCATTTCTGCCAACATACCTATTAGTGTCACAGTACCTGTGAGCCCCCCTCCTATTCTCTGCAGCAGCAGCACACAGTATCTGCAATTATGCACATAGTAAAACCGGAACACTTCACTTACTAGGATCAGAACTGTGACAGACTCACAGCTAGAATTTGAAGTTCAAGACTGAGAGAAAGGTGTCATATAAAATTAGAGAACCTCTGTCTTAGTTCACTACAGCATTACACTGCAGACAAGAGATCTTAATTTTTTTGAGACTGAATTATCATCTATTACTGTTAGCACCTTACATATATTAGGAAGGCAAAGTCATATCAAGGCACAGAGAAGACAACACAGAACAGGGACTGAATGTGCCTTGCAAATACCCTCCTTTCCCAGAATGGAGAAGGAAAAAAGGCATGATCATATGGTAAACACATCCAGTTTCCTCATACTTTCTTTCACCTTAAGAACATCCTACAACCTCCGTGGAGATCTAAGATTATAAATTTTCTCTGGCTATTTGTATAAAACCCATTCAGCATTGTTTGTATGCCAAGGCCCTGCCATAATGCTCCTCATTCGTTCCTCCATTAGGACTGCAGTCCCTTCCCTATAACCAAGAGACCAATCTTTCCTCCAGAGCTGCAATGGATGTTGTTGTTTAGCTCCTCTGCACACAAAGCCTTTGCTTTGTCCTTGCAGGGCCTTAGGCTGACTCACTGCTCCATCTGCTGAGAGACTCAGCACACTCCTCTGCTCCGGGGCTGCCAGGCCACACTGCCTGCAGCCAAACGCTGCCTGTCACACCCTGCACTTCACAGGTCATGGCAGAAGCCTTCTGACACCCTGGCAAAAAGCACATCCCTGAAGAATAGCAAAGAGCAGCATGAATTTGGGTGTAAAAATGAGGACTGTTTTATGTTAGTCTTCCAAAGCAGAACAACCAGGAAAGAAGATCTGAGCCAGCTGCTCACTGCTGAAGCATCAGTGAAGCAACCCAGCACAGTAGAGGATCCAGCTGCAAACATGACAGAAGTACTGACGTTGCACCTGCACTTGGTTTGTGTTGCTCAGCTGCAAAGTGGAATGTCCCAAATGCAATTACTTGCAAAGAATTTAGATAAAAGGCAATTTTACAAAGCCTCAAGTCAAAGCCCTGAGGCACTCAGGCCTAGCAATGCACAGCAACAAAAGCCTAATCACTCTCCAGTTCTGGATTTAACTGACCTGGCTAAAGCTAGGCTTGTTGCAGTACCAGGAAAAAAACTGAAATCCCTCATTTTCTGAGTTTCCTGAGGTTAAAAGTAGACTCAGCTTCTTCTCACAAAAGCTGACCTAGCAGAAACTCAATATTCTGTGTTCTGGTTTTTAAAGCTGAAGAACATTTTTATGTATTATCCTTTGCAGCATCTATTCACATTTAAATTAATTCTTTACCATTTGTTTTTCCACTCCTTCAAGTTTCTTTGACATTATTAAAAGTAATGGTCACATTTGTTAAAACATGCAATAACTGTCCAGCCCTTACCTGTTGGCTTTGTTGAGCAGAAGGCTAACATAATTAAACTGTTACTGCATTCATTAATCAAAAATGTAACAGAACAATCAATTCTGAAAGAACTTTTTTCACACTGAACAAGATGTTCAAAATACTTGTACATACATTATTCTACAGACCCCTTTTCAAAAGTGCTTGGTAGGACAGTCTCTGAACAGACTCCTGGTTCCAGCTGAAAGAAATCCCAGGAAGTTCTATTTTCACCTATTTTATTTCCAAAGTTCCAGAGCAGAGAGACACCCTGGTCTCATCCATCCTTAGGAAGACACAGTCACAATCTTTCCAAAAATTTATGCATCCACTTAAAGAGACCAAAGACTCATGCAGACTTCTTCATGCCTTTCTAAGCAACACATAACTAAAAGCATTGTGTGCAGAGGAGCCCTATGATGGGCTATTTAATCTCAGCTCTACACAAACCCAGAGCACCACAGAGGCGCAGTACCATGACATAAAAACCTCAAGAGAAACAGGCTAAGGGGAGAGGAAGGGCCAATCAAAAATCCTTAGCATTTTAATATCAGTGTAATTAGAAACCATTAGATGACTCAAGTATAGTATTAACCTTGCCTTGTTCATTAGACAGCAGCTTCTAAGAAAACTGTATCTTAATGACTTTGGCTTTAATATTTATACAGAAAAATTCACAAAATACACTTTGCTGTCTTCTCTCTTATACATTATTACGCATTAAAAAATTATCAACACAAAAGTTTGAAATTTAATTTATAAAAAAAGGTTCACAAGGGTTGTTTAAACAGCATGTCCATTTCGGAGCAGCCCAGAAGATTCGATATAAAAGGAGGATGAGAACCAGGGATCAGTCACGCACAGGTTCACACTGAAGTATGTGCATGCAGTGAACCTGTAGGGTCTTTTGAAAACCCATTTCAACTGATTGTTTACTCCAAACTCCAACATGGAGTTAAGCACAGACTGCACTGCTTGTCAGAAACAAACAGTTTAAGAATAACATGGAATCAGGGCCTAGTTAGAAAAGTTGACACATATTCTGAGCAGTCTTCAGCTTTTCGCCTGTGGCTATGCTCTCCTCATGCGTCCATCAACAGTCATTAAGTGTAAAAACAATTGTCATTTGTAGCTTCAAGTTCTTTATAAAAAGGTTTTCGGGGTCCTTTACAAAAATTTTTCATGGTTCTTTGCTTCTGCAGATGACAAACACAATGAGGAGATACTCATGGCTCCGTTTTTAATGTCCTCTTCCTGTTTTAAGAGAAAAGAAGAAAAATACATCAAACTATTCTTATCTTAGTTGTGTTTAAAGCAAATTCAATACATAACATTGAATGAGTTGATAGAATAAAATGTGAAAAACTAACATGGTTTTACACATGAATCAACAAATACAGAGGACTGTGCTTCAGTTCAAACTACCAGAATATACGGAAATCTCTTGCACAGAACGATAAACATCTACCAGACCTTAAAAATCACAACATTCTGTTTAATATTTACAAGCTTTAGCAATCAGGAGCTACTCTTATTACTGAAAAGTAAAAACCACACACTCACCCCGAAAGCCTCCTCCACCACCTCTTCCTCCTCTGAACCCTCCTCCACCTCTACCTCCTCTGAATCCTCCTCCTCTTCCTCCACCTCTGCCTCCTCCAAATCCTCCTAAACAAAAGAAAGAAATTACCCTTTGAGAAGCACGTAAATTCTTGGTTATGCACAACAATTTATTACATTGACAGCTTCTGAAATGAAAAGAACAACAGAAAATCAGAAACTGTCAATTGCCAGACAGTTACCAGGTCAATTACTAGTACCCTGTTTCTTCTATCTGGAACATTTTAGGTATTGCTTAATATTTGATATATCATGTCCAAAATACTAAAGAGACTTAACCATTAGCTTCTTTCACAAAAGCAAAAAAATAATGACATATATTAACCAGTGATTCATTACAACTATTAGTAATTATTATCTATTAATTACAACTCAACAGAACATTAAAACAAACAAACCACTTTGAAATGCTCATGCCTTGCTGCAAAGGAGCAGGGTATGGAAAAGAGGCAAGAAACTGTGATGTAAGAAAAAATAAACTTCAGCTTTACTTGAAGAGTACACTACATGTGATGTTGAAAAAGCCTTCTGTCTTTGTTATAAATCAACATTCTCTCCTTCCTATGCTTTGGAACTGTTATTTAGCCAGTCTTGCCACTTGAAAGGTATCACTGCCTTTTCTCTAAAGTCAAACAGAAACATTTTTATTTGCAATGCAGCTGTTGATATTCAAGTACTCACCAGCAGCTTTAGAAAACAAAACACAAATACTCCACAGAACAAATGACCAAAACAATGCCAATATTCTGCAGCTTTCATGCTTGTGATCTTACCTCTACCACCGCCTCTTCCTCCCCCACGTCCACCACGTCCTCCTCTACCACCTCCTCTGGGAGCACCTCTTTCTCCAGGGGGCCTTGGCAAAAATCTCTGAAGAGGTAGCAGCTTTGCTGGATCAATGTAAAACTGCAGGAAAAGAGTTCTACTAGGCTTTCAAAATAACAAGACTGAAAAGCACATTAATATCTCCTTTTACAAATATCCACATTCTGGTCTTATACCATTATGTCAAACTGTCCTCTGCAAAAAGCCAGAGAAAGCACACAAGAAGTACATTCAGAATTTAAAAGCTGCTGAAATATAGGTGACATTTATGTGATTTTGTTACATCTTTTTTCATGGGGCAGGGAGAAGGAATAACGTGACAAACAAGAAACTGAAAAGGACAAGGAACTTAATTCCTACGTTTACAAAGAACAATCAGCTTTTAAAGTTATTAAAAACTTTAAAAAGCTTTTATTATCTGCTGACAAATTAGATTTAGCTAACTGATGACATTCAGTAAAATTCTGTTATTGAGATTGACTCACCTTTTGCATTTTTTTAAATGAAGAGGCTTTCATGTTCTCAGACAGTTTCACTGAAAAATACTGTCAGTTTCTTTAAGGAGCACTGCAGTAGTAAAACATTAAAAACTGGTTTTGATCTGTATATGGAAGGAACATTCAGACATCTTCTAGGTTAGTATTGTATAAATTCAGCTAAAGTTCATCCCAATTGCAATTAAAAGTGATTTAAACCTGCACATTTAATGAGGGAGAGGAAAATACATGTACCTAGTGAGTGGTGCTTAACCAAGCAGCACAGGCTGAGAATTAACTGACATGTCACAGGGTTAGTCCCCCAGCTATCCTGCTTTTGTCATGGATCCTGCCCACCTGGCAGTGACAACAGAATGTACCCAGTGTCTCTGTTAGGCTGGCTTTGCCAGAGACATCCTGGCACATCCCACTTTTATGGGCATGTTAAGTAATAAATTGGACAATGAGCAACAGGGCATCTTAGTATAAACTCACTTTATAATTAAATAATGAGCTGGAGCATGACCATGGTCCCCTAATGCACAAAAAAAAGCCCAAGGCCCTTGATCCAACTCTGTTATGACTCAGTAACCTACAGCAGAAAATTTGGTCAATTAACCAGAAAAAGTAACAGCTTGAACCACCATGGATCCAAAAGACATCATCAGTACTGGTACAGTGTGAAAATCTCTGATTGACTTCAAGTATCCTGTCATATCAAAAAAGCCTTAAGACAGGCACCTAATGTGAATGAAGCACCCATGGACACCAACAGCTGCACCAAGATTCACATATAACTCGTAGCCAAACCCTGAACTATTTTAAAATCCTAGAAAAATCCCATTAAATATCCAATCAATTTTTAAAAAACAAATATTGCAAGTCACACATTTTTTTGAAGGATACAAAGTCTCTCAGCTGTCCAAATATTTCATCCACTTTGCCAATCTGCTCCTTATTATCCAGGTACACCGGGGCATTGAAATAAGGCACCTTGTTTTCTTCTGTTTTACATTTACAAACTATGTCATCTTCACAGGGATGCATGAACTCTCCCAATACTGAAATAAAGAACAAACAAGCTAAAGAGCTGGAGCAGACAATCTAAAACAGATAAGTAAAGTTTTCCCACGTAACTTACAAACTACCCTTTCTGGAGGGCCCTGGTCAAATCCTCCTCTGTTGAAGCCTCCTCTTCCACCTCCCCGTCCAAAGCCACCTCGTCCACCTCGGTTAAAGCCACCTCTGTCACCGCCACCTCCGCCACGGCTGAAGCCACCTCCTCTTCCTCCTCCACCTCCTCTTCCACGAAAAGACATTCTCTACTCTTTCCTACAGTGTGAACAAAAAAAATCAGTTGTTTAGGATATAAATGTGTTACATTTGATTTGCTGTACAAATCAGAGTCTCCTGTCAGCCTGGTTTGTTAATTTAATGGTCCATCCTTTTCAATCCTCATTAAAAACATGCTGGCCTATGGAAAATCAAGTTCACACCTAAAATGTCATCCACTGCAACACCCAAGTGCAAAAAGTGACTAGCAGTGATCTGCACGTTTTCACTCACCTCTATAAAGGCTGATGACAGTTTGCAGCCCCACAAGTGGCACAAAGTGAGAAAATCATAGAATGGTTTGGGTTGGAAAGGATCCTAAAGATCACCTACTTCTGACCCCCCTGCTATGTGCAGGGACACCTTCCACAGGCTGCTCAGGGCCCCATCCAACCTGGCCTTGAACACTCCCTGGGATGGGGCATCCACAGCTTCTCTGGGCAACCTGTTCCAGGGCCTCATCACCCTCTCAATAAAGGACTTCTTCCTAATATCCTATCTCAATCTACTTCTCTCAGGTGAAACTATCTTCGCTCATTCCACCCCTACGTGGAATGTCCCTCTCGAACTCTGCTGTAGCCTCCTTCAGGCACTGGAAGGCTGCTGTAAAATCTTCCCAGAGCCTTCTCCGGGCTGAATAATTCCCACTCCCAGCCTGATTGCAGAAGAGAGGTGCTCCAGCCCTGTGACCACCTTCGTGGCCTCCTCTAGATCTGCTCAAAAAACTCCATGTCTTTCCTGTGCTGAGAGTCCCGGAGCTGGACACAGCCCTGCAGGTNCCCACCCGCAGCACCTCACAGCGCCCTGGGGATGCGGCCCGCAACCATGGCGCGGGGACGCTGGCTCCCGGGGCCATTCCCTGAGGGATGCCGGACTGACTGACGGACTGACTGACGGACAGACAGACAGACAGACTCACACCGCCCCTGCCACGTCCCTCCGCCCGTCCCGCGCGGGCCGTACCTGCACGTGCGCGCCGCCCCCGCCCGGAAACACCCGCGCTGCCGCAAACGGGGCTGCCTGCCGTAAATGAAAGGGCACCTGCCGGCCGACACTGTCGCAAACAGCTCTAAATTCCCACTCACTCCCGTGGGCCGGGAGGGCGGGTCCCGCACTGCTGAGGGGGCGGGTGCGGCAGTGACAGTGACAGCGACAGCGACCGCAGGGCTCTCCGAGCATACACACCGTGTGTAACAACGCTGCTCTTTCACAATCGCCTGCAGCGCGGAGAGGCGCTGTCATGGATCGATGGGACTCCTCTGCACAAAGACAAGTGTAACCCCAACAAGCGCTGCCTTTCAATCATTTACTTCAAGGGCTTTACTTCTGCTATCTCGTCAGCCACTTACCATAAAACCAGTTAAAGCAGGATCTTTTGAAGAGATCAGATTGATCAGATAATCGTTGAGGCTCCTGTACTTTATTTCTAAACACACTTAAAAATATTTTTCTACTGGTTAAAAATTAAACACAAATCTAACAGCTGACATTCAAAAGAATGCCAGCCAGAGGAATTTGTCTAGGAAAGGAGATAAAATTTCATCATGCGAATGCTCCCAATTTGCTTGGTTTTCTTGTGTCTCTTTTGTCTTTGTGGATCAGAGGTAAGATATGTTTTATTGTGTTAGCAGTAATTTCTAAAACTGTCAATAAACAGTTTATTGTTATAAAAGAAAAACCAATTGATTTTT
>VYXF01011024.1:1046894-1063607 GCA_013397295.1 Polioptila caerulea
GCCGGGAGGGCGGGTCCCGCACTGCTGAGGGGGCGGGTGCGGCAGTGACAGTGACAGCGACAGCGACCGCAGGGCTCTCCGAGCATACACACCGTGTGTAACAACGCTGCTCTTTCACAATCGCCTGCAGCGCGGAGAGGCGCTGTCATGGATCGATGGGACTCCTCTGCGCAAAGACAAGAAAAGTGTAACCCCAACAAGCGCTGCCTTTCAATCATTTACCTCAAGGGCTTTACTTCTGCTATCTCGTCAGCCACTTACCATAAAACCAGTTAAAGCAGGATCTTTTGAAGAGATCAGATTGATCAGATAATCGTTGAGGCTCCTGTACTTTATTTCTAAACACACTTAAAAATATTTTTCTACTGGTTAAAAATTAAACACAAATCTAACAGCTGACATTCAAAAGAATGCCAGCCAGAGGAATTTGTCTAGGAAAGGAGATAAAATTTCATCATGCGAATGCTCCCAATTTGCTTGGTTTTCTTGTGTCTCTTTTGTCTTTGTGGATCAGAGGTAAGACATGTTTTATTGTGTTAGCAGTAATTTCTAAAACTGTCAATAAACAGTTTATTGTTATAAAAGAAAAACCAATTGATTTTTAAAAGAAATGTTTCCTTTCATAGTATTTGTGTTTCATACATTTGTTTTACCCGAGCCTGAATGTTTGAAGTTTGCTGTTTCTCTTGCATATTTTTATTCTACCTGGGGCTTATGCTAACAGGTTTCTGGAAAAGATTTTAGTCATGATCCTATCCTAAACCGAATTTGCAAGCATGGCTGACCACAGAAAGGTGCTGCAATTTTCCCCACCTCCCTTTTTTGAGAAATGGGATTGCAGTCTTGTAATGTGGCAGCATGGGATTATCCTACTGCCAAGTTTCCTGTGGATTGTCTCGGGGCAGAAGTGTCCAGGAAAGCCATTCTGGGCTGGGCATTCAGCACAAGCCAAGTCTTTCAGAGAAATTCTGAGGTAAAAATCAGCACCTGTTGTTCCCGTTGAGGAGGAATGCCTAGCACAGTATGGGGTTGTGCCAAGCCGGATCTGGCTCACAGTTTGGATTCTACTGACCCAAGAACAGCAGGAAGAATTTAATAAGATTGTACAACCGCGAAAAGGAAAGGTGTTGGAATAAATTCTGCCCCAACTTCATCCTCACTGACTTTACTGTGGGCAGGATTTCTTCATGAGAACTTTAAACTTCAGCTCTGTTGATCCAGTTGATACAGTCAAAGCTGATAAATCACATTTACAGACTAATGTTTTTCTCCCATTTTTACACAGAGTCCGTCCATATATATTTTTCATGTTCCAAGATTCATCCTACCCACAGATCTTAGGAAGCAAAAGCACTCAGGCAGCACTACAATCACCAGAGAGCTGCACAAACACAGGTGCAGAGCCACTCACCCAGAGGCCATAAGAGAGAGGGTCAGAATCTGTATCTGCAGTCCAATGATGGCCAGCAACCACACTGCAAACCCACTGCTGTCCAAGATCCAGGAAAAAAGCTGATAAGGATGAGCATTTAATTTTCAAATTGCTTCCAGCTACTTGTTAAGATGCTTGAGGTACTTGTTACTTGAGCAGTCATGTGGACTCTGCAAAACAAATCAATAATTAGAGATTCATTTGCTAGTAAGAAGGTCATAAATATTTACAGATAATATTTAAATCCAAAGTCAAACAGGCCAATAAAACAAATCTTAGGGGAAAAAAAAACAAATTGCTGCTCTTTTTTCTGGTGCCTAAATTCCTTTATATTTTAATCTGCTTGCAGTCCCATTGCTGGGATGTGTTATAAACCTATGCCTTTAAAAATGTTTATAATCTGCTGTGCACTTCAGCTGATGTTTGAAAAGGAAAGAGTATAAAGTTTGGGGGACATCAGTAAGAGTGAAGATCACACCAGGTAAATGATCCAAACAAGAAAAAAAGATTTCAGAAAAACTGAGAAAGACAAGGTGGCCAAGGATAAACACTATAAATGGTATTTAGGAACTTTTGGTTAGATAGGAAAAAGCTTATAAATGGACACTTTGCTGAGGTCAGTGAAGGGATCTGCAAAACTCGGTGCAGTCCCTAATCTTGCTTTTATTTTAATCATTTTTTGTGTGCCTTGCAGAATGCAGCATCTAATGCTGAACAAAAACACTTTCAGCAGTTTAAGCCAGCCCAACCAGCTGAGCAAGACAACTACCTCATAGAAGAATGCTTAGGCAACCAATACACCCACAAGTCTTGTAAAAAAGTTTTTTGTCATCCGTGGGAACGATGTGTGGAGGGGAAATGCCTTTGCAAGCTTCCCTACCAGTGCCCAAAGAATGGCTCTGCAGTTTGTTCTACCAGTGGAAAGAACTTCCGTACTTACTGTCAGCTAAAGAGCTACGAGTGTCAACAGCCCAAAGCAAAGTTTCTGCACAAGGGAAGATGCATGCCTGAAGGTATTCACACCTCCTTTTCTGAAATCTATCCATCAGGGGTGGCTGAGGAGATGCTTATTCACACCTCAGAAAGTCCTTTCATTTTCTTGCACTAGTAACAACATGAAGCAGAAAATGAAGAGTCACTGAAGATGGCCAGGATCTGTTGATTTTCATAAAAAATAGTGATTGACAGGCCCAGGTCACCCTGCTGCTGGTTTTGCTACACAGACTACTGCAGGCATTTTGTGACACAGGTAGCAGAAGTACCATCTGGCCCTCTCAATTCCATTGCTAGTGGTTGGTTATCAAAAATCCCCTAAAGAAGGTCATTAAACAAAGCTGCAGCTTGTTCTTGGTAGATCTTTAAGTACTCTTATGGACCAATTACCCTCATTTTTCCTTAAACTGACATATTCTGAGAAATTAGCAGGCTCAAAGACACAAAGTCAATCCTCAAAGAATTCAGGAATAATGCCTGAAGTTTCTGATTCCCAATCTCCTGTTCTTTCCATGTGAACTTCAGCTGTAAATACAAAATTAGTCCTGATTTGGTTTTGTACTGCCTTTTCACTAGATACATCTATATAATATGATTTTGTTTGGGAATTTTTTTTTTCATTTCTCTCTTTTTTTTTTTTTTTAAGAAACATTTTCAGTCTCTCTGAGTCATGATGGAGATTCAAGTTTACTTCAAGTAAAACCTGTGAATCATAAGGAGGACAGTTTTGTATGTGCTAGTGAGTGGACTATGAATGAAGCAAATGTGGCTTGCAGGCACCTTGGCTTTGAATTGTAAGTTTGGGAATTTATCTCTGGATAACTGCAGGGGATCTGAAAAAGTAGTGATGCATACAGCCAACAGTTAAGACAGAAAACTCAAGAACAATGAATTTGCCACAATATTCTGATTAAACTTCTTAAACTGAGAGTGAAAGCCAAAACACAGATTTCTGTGTTCTGTTACAGGCTACAGCTATACAAACCATAACTGTTTTACTTTAAAATAAAGAGGAAGACCAATGTTGTCTCAGGCGTGTGTTAGGGAAAGTGCATGGATGGACCATCCCCAGGTAGTTCTGAGCAATGATCTGTGTGCAGAGAAAGGTTTCTTAGGGCAGCTGACAACAGGGTACAGCTCTGTTTTGCCACTTGCATTAGCCAGACTCACAGGGAGCAGAACATGGGGTTTTTTCCTTCACCCCTTGCCCCTGCTGCCACTGCTTGCTCTGGCCCCAGGGATGGCTGAAGCCACATGGAGCTTGTTCTTTTTCCTGTGACCACACTGATGACCAAGCTGCGTATTCAACTCCTCATAAAGTTATCTCTGTATCCTGTACATAATATTGTACACCTGTACAACTAATTTAACTTAGGTAACATTGCCTCCCCAACCTTACAGAAGAAAAAAACCCTGAAAGAAGTCCCAAAAAACCTAAAACTGCTATTTCAGTGCCTCTCTAGGTGAGAAGCAAGTGTTTCCTAGTCCTGATCAGTGTATCTTCAGATAGCAGAGAAGAGTTTGTCCTGAGACAGAGCATTCAGCCCTGGAGTGTCATTGAAGGCCTCTCTAGTTACTCACTCGATCCATATTTCTTTAAGGTAGGAGTTACATACACTGTTAGGAGAATACTGCTCAGGTAGAACCAAGAAAGAGAAAATTTATCAATCCCACCCTTGCAGTGGCCTGAGCTTCCTCAATATTCTTGACTTTGATGGCACCAATGATAGCTGACCCCATGCAGGATGGTTCCCAAATTATGGCTCACTCCTACCCACACAGAGGTCTGAGCTTACAGGTTTTGCTACCTAAGGAGGCTTTTCTATCCATTGTGATACACAGTGATTTTCATAGGCCTATGTATGGATTTGGGGACAGTTCTATGTAGCACCCTGCAAAAATTAGCACTTTTTCTTCCAAAGTAAACACATCCTTTTTACCCCTAGACAACTCCATGGGAAGTCTGCTCTTTTTCTTAGCCATGACCAAAATTCTTTGACACTGAGGAAAATTGTATAAATTCTAAGCAATAAAAGCAGTGGACAATGCATTGTGAAATTATATAATTTGTTGTTATTATTTGTTGTCTTCACAGAGGTGCTGAATATTACCAAGCCACTTCCAAAATCACAAAATCTGCCTTAAATTCGTTAAACTGTCTGCAAATAAGTTGCAGGGGCCTAGAGACAAGTCTTGCTGAATGTCACATAGAGATGAAATCAAGACATAGTAACGAGGGACTGGTTAGCCTTCAGTGCCATGAAAATCTCAGAGGTTAGTAGTTCTTTTGAGTTTAATATCTATTTGGTGTTTTTACATTTTATTTTAAATAATCAGGACCCAGTTTGCTGAACTCTCAGCCACAGAAAACCTGCACTGAAACCTTTTGATTATTTTAAATCATCATTTTGCAGACTTTAAGACAATTGAGACAAACTGGAGCCTAGATAGTCTTGAGTTTTCAAGTTTGAAAATTCACTGTTGCTCCTGAAGTATTTTACAGATATTTCCTCAAGGAAACTTATTTCACCCATGGTTCTGTTTGTTCCACCATCCTTCCAAGGTACCAAGGTTTATTGTATCCCAAGAATTTTACCTCCCCTGGCTTAACTGGTGAGGAGACAGGTGAGATGCGGTGCTCACCGTTTGAGGGACATCAATTAGCACACCATTAGCACCACAGCCAGACAAGCATGACTACGGTGTGACACTCCTGGTGTCTCCTGCGGGGTGCCAGGACTCCTCACTTTCTCACTGTAAGAGGGGAGTCATAGCCTTGTTCAGAATTCTAACAGCTTTTCATTCTCTGTAGGGAGCTTTCTTTGGCACTGGTGAGCATCAGCCTGAGATGCTGCTGACTAGCAGTGCTATGAATCGTCTCATTTTTTTCTTGCAATTAGTTATTCATAGACTCTTGATGAGTTTTTTTCTAGAGGGGGACCCTCCATCATCCTAATCCCTTGAATCATTTACAGTAGGTTTGAACTGATCATTTCTGGTTTAGTCCTCTCCAGTCCTTTCATTAGAAGAAAAATTAATTCTCTTTTGCCAGGCTACTGGAATTTGGAGGAAGAGAATGAGTGGTCACACCAAAACCCTGCTGAAAAAGCAACCAAAACAGATTCCTATTTACCTGATTGGGCCCCAGCATACCTACTGCTGATAGGCCAAACTGCTGACAGAATCAAATATGCAGGCAGAGTATTTCCCTGGGCAATTATGAACCTACGGTCAGTTCCACACTAACTTCATTTTCATCTTGCTGCACAGCTTGTTCAGATGGGGAGTTTCACTGTGTCAACAAGAAGTGCATTCCTCTGAATAAAACCTGTGATGGGATCAATGACTGTGGAGACCTGAGTGATGAACTGTGCTGTAGAGGTAACAATTCCCTTTGTCACGTGTTTCAAAATAATTTCAGCAGAAATCCACTCACAAAGAATTTTTACAGTGATGTGACAGCTAAATCCTCTTTTCCATTAAGTCACTACATTAAACAAATCAGACCACCATTCATACATAGGCAAGTGCAAAAAAGCAGGAATGAAATATGATTTTAAAGCAGACAAGTGAGCTCTCGAGAATCTGGATTTCTTCAGAGAATGAGAAAATACAATGAGATCATTTAGGAGGCTGTTAAAGATTAATACAAAAAAATTAGTCCTGATAAATGAACATGTAATTTTACTTGGAAAAAAATAGTAGTAATTAAACAAAGATACTGGTTTTCCAATGAACTATCTTTAAACCAAAGTAAGATACATCTTAAATTTAATACTAACCCATCCATGGAACATCTGTGAAGAGTTCCTGGCACACTGCTTGTTCATGAGCAGTCATTCTTTTAGCATCTGCAATTCCAGCTTTAAAAATTCTGATTAGAAATGAGTAATGGATCTAGCATGACCTGAATGCAGGAGAATACTTTCAAAATTTGGGTTTCAGGTGCCAAATGATAATGTGTGTTACAAATCCCATCATTGTCCCTCCATAACCTTAATTTTGTAGTGTTACAACTGTGAGTCAGTTTAATTGGATAATTGTGGAAACACTGTCACAGTAATTTTAGAAAAAAAATTAATTTCTGTGATTTCATGTATTTAGTGGACACATGTTTGGATTCCACATGACAAAAATAGTGCTGTTTCAGCTGAATGGGCTGAAAACAATGCTTCCTGAAGTAAAAATAAGTATTTCAACTGAGTTCAGTGGTCTTTGGATCATCTTGGGATATCTGGATACTTTTAGAGAACTACCTTATTTTCTACTAAAGACAAATACCTTAAATAATAGAGTGACATAAGATTTTAAGTTAGCTCAAAAGACCCTGCCATGAATTGAAGCACTGCTTTGTTTTTGATAACATTCACAGGGATCACAAAATTTAAAAGGAAGGGAGTACTCAGATTCATAATAGCTTTTAATATAACTAACAATTTTAGAAGATGTAAGTTATTACATCCAGTGCTTTCTATCAGGACTCTTGAATCCTAACCCTGCTAAATTTAGGCATTTAGCTCATTCAACCAAAAATCAGCTTGGGCTCTGATTTGGGAGGGTGGGATTTGGCACAAGTATCATCAGTTCCTCATTTGTGGTGATCAGTAATGCTGGCAAAATTGGAGATCTTTTGGCTGAGCTTGAATGTGGACATGTTATGGATGAAACTGGTATGGAAACCACGTCTAGCAGTACAGTACTGCAGTGGTAGCAGAGATCCACATTTTTCAAGTCTTACAACTTCAAGATTTTAAAGTGAGAAAAACCAAGTATTCATTTTGTTTACATGCACAGAGCCTGCTTTTGTAATCTCTTTATGAACAGCCAGGTCCCCTGTAATAGGGATACACATTTGGTTTACGTTTTAAAAAGCTCTCTGACAGTGTGAGGTTGCTGAACCAAATGATCCTGTGATTTATTTACTGTTGCAATTCTCCTGTGTTACAGAGTGCAGAGACAACAGTTTCCACTGTCGGTCAAATATCTGTATTCCAAATAAGAATGTCTGCAACAAAGAAATTGACTGCCTCACAGGAGAGGATGAAGCTGGAGATCTCTGTGCAGGTTTTCTTCTAAAAGATGTTTTTGTGTCTCTCATTCAGCTCAATTTTAACTGGAGGCTACATAATGCCTATTACTATTTAATTTTTTATGCAAGAATCAGTCTTCCAATGTTATGTTATGCACAGTAGGAAGAAAAGGTCATAGAATTTTCTTGCCTTTCTTTCTGGAAAGGCATCACAAGAAAACTAAATGAAGGAAGAAACAGATGATGTTTTGGGAAGCTTAAGGCAGATTATGTCTTTTGTTTATGTGGCCAGCTATCAAAATGGTATGCCCTAAGAAAGTGTAGAGAGGGCAAGCAGGAATACTTTCCTCACAAATGAGGAATTCAACTAGTTTGTCAATATAATAATTCTTCTGTGCTGTTCCACTCTCTGCTGAAAATATTATGTTTTGTTTGAAAATTAGAATGTTTTCCTTGCTCTCAAAAGAGACAAAGTCTAAGACCAAAAAAGGAAAATCTATTGGTAAATAGTAATTAGTACAGGTAAACTGAACTCTGTCAGTGACATGAGAACAGACAGAATGCTCAGCCCTCATTTAGGGACTGAATTCAATGGGCACTTTGTTTGAATAAAAGCTGACAAACCAGAATCAGCAAGCATTTAATTCACCTCTCGTGTTGAGTATCCTCCCTTACCCTGTTAAAGAAGACACACAGTACCCAACAGCATAATCTAAATTGGGGGAAAAAACCCAAATAAAAACCTGTTCTTTAATGCTCCTTTGAGTGTTAGAAAGTTTCAAAAGGTCAGTGGGGGATGAGGAGAATGGGACATGTCCCCAGGATCACAAACCAAAAAAGGACAATTTCTCAGGGTTTCCTGGCAGAAGGGCTCCCTTGGCTTGGAGAGCAAGTAGGTGCTGTGTAGTTGTGAACAAGTATCTGCTGGCTCTTGGTCATTTGTAGGCTGAGGCAGCCAAACAGTGCCTAGCAGGAAAGGAAACAGCAGGCACCAGGCTGGAGAGTACTGCTCTCCATGTGAACAGTATGCCCTTGTGCATTTAAAATGTGTTCCATGATCATGGCACACAAACATATATTCAAGTAAATGTTTGCTGAATATTTTGTTATTCTACTACAGGCAAAGAAGAAAGTGCTGAAAAGGACAGTATGGATGAAGGTAAGTGTAACTAGCCCTCCAAAATCAACTCTTATTAGTGACTTTCAAGCTACTAGCCAGCTGCTCAGATCTAGAACACTCAGATATTTTGACTTTATGATTTACTAATATACACTCTGGGACTTACTGTTTGTCTCACTTTTCACGGATTTCAAGAATACCATAATAATTTATCCTAGCTGAGGACCTACATCTGCATGTTTTGGCAACTGGTAAACTCTCAGCTGAGGTAAACTCTCAGGAAATCTAGGGGAACATCCTTAAAATAATTTGCCTGAATGCAAGCAGCATTGGAAAATGGAGAGAAGTAACATGATGCTAAGACACAAGCAATTTTCAAAGCAAAAAGAGATGCCAAAGTTTTTGGTCTTTGTTTTCCTGCTATTTCATCTACTGGCATATTCACAGCACTCAAATTTTAGTGAGAATGTATACCTGAATTCTGAAATACATTCTTCCTTTTTGTTAAAGAAAGAAAAATGATGAAGACACTTCTTCCCCAAGTGCACTGCGGTGTTAGGAATCACACACTAAATCGACGGAAAAGAATCATCGGTGGAGAGATTGCAGGAAAGGTAAAAATAACCTTACCAGATATGAGTTCATTCAGCATTGATTTAAATGGGCATTATTTGCCTTCTGTTAAAGTTATGGAAATAACAAAATCAACTGCAAAGCTTATGTCATGTTTTGCAGCACTGGTGGCATTGCACTGAATGAAAGTAAAGCTCAGTTTATAAAGTAAAATATGGAGTTACAAAATTAAGCATTGAAGTACAAGTAGACACTGAAAATTAATACTACAGCCAAAAAATAACAATTCTGGCAAAAAAAGGAATTAAAATTGGTGTCTTTGAAACAGAATACAGCAAAAATGTATTCAAACCAGGTCAGATCCTCCATCTATTTTTCTGACTACAAGGGGTTTCATGACTGAGAGCTGGAGGTAAGGACACATTGCACAAAGTCAGAAGATTGAATGAAGTTACTGAATTTTCACATATATATCCTTTATATCTGATGGAGCCAAATTTATAACTTCTGGATAGCAGATCTTTTATTAAAATCAGACATAGTCAAGGAGATTGGTGACACAAAGAGCTGTTTCTCCCTTTATGCAAAAAAAAGTTACATAAAAGTTGTACAATTGTAATGATTTCTCATTATTTGTGTTTGTTGATTGAATAGGGTGAATTTCCTTGGCAAGTGGCAATTAAAGACACCAGCAATGAAGGTTCAACAGTGTACTGTGGAGGGGTTTACATTGGTGGCTGTTGGGTTCTGACTGCTGCTCACTGTGTCAGGTAAAACCAGATAATTCTGAAACTATTTTCCTTCTGCAAGGCAGAAAGATTGATTTGGATCTCACTGCCCTTCTCAGTTACCTGTTTGTTAATTTCTGTTTGTCTGTTGAATAGCACAATTTCAAGCACAGACTCACCCACATTAACAATGTCGAAGATTCAGAGAAAACAGAGTGTTTTGGCAATGAATAGAAAGATAAAAAGCAATGGTGAATTTGAAGAGACTACTTCTACAATAAAAATAAACCAATGTCAAACCAGGACACATGGCATTCTTCAGTCAGATAGCAGTAGGCAGGAAAGGTTCATTGTAACCACTCTGCTTGAAGTTAAATACAAGGGACCTCTTCTCCATCTCTACCTTGTGGAAGTCCAGGATCTGTTCCCAGAGAATGTCCCTGGGGTCATATATTCCCTAGAACAAGCCAAGAGCAGACACATAAGATTTGCCAGTCCCATCCACATCTGCTCACTCTTTTATCAGAGCAGCATAAACACCTGTTTTCTCTTTGTCACAAGACCAAACAGAGCCCAGCTTTAACATCATTTTCTGTATTAATTGCAATACTCAGCATGTGTCAGCTGCCTTGAATTTGCTACTTTAGAAAAAACTGGGCATTAAGTCCAGGAAGAAAATACATGTAGCTAATGTGGATTTTTATTCTACAGAAACTTTGATAAAATGCAACAGTTTACAGCTTTAAACCAATTGAAATGTAAGGCTTGTGTTTATTTTGCTGGTTTTTTTCCAGAGCAAATCGAGTCCATCTCTACCTTGTCTGGGTCGGAATGTTGAACACAATAGCGTACGACAAGGAGACAAATACTTTCAAACTAAACCAAGTGATCATTCATGAAAATTACAATGCATCAACTTATGAAAATGACATTGCTCTGCTGGAGCTGAAAGGTTCTGGGCAGGGAGAATGCTCCCTGGAAGACAACAGCGTACCTGCCTGTGTCCCCTGGTCAGAGTATATGTTTAAGACTGGTGACAGATGCAAGGTTTCTGGATGGGGACTAGAGAAAGGTATTTGCTTTAGTGCTTGCTTCAGGAATGTATTATTTGTAACTCATTTTCTAATTGTGGTGAGCTTTCATTTTGAAAAGGCTGAAGAACAGTTGTGCACAAAGCACTCAGAAGAGGCTGGGTACAGAAAAGGTAGGCTGTGGTTTGGCACTCAGGTATCACTGTAGGGTTCTTTTCCCTGTACTGCTTCCAGTGCTGCTTCAGCCACTTTGTAGATTGATATGGAGGACACACCTGGATGAAAACTACCCTTAAAGTAAGAAGTTTTCCTTTTGTCCATCTAATAATTCTATCAGCTGTGGAAACCTGTTGACAACATGTAACAGATGTTGTTTGGTAGTTCACAGGGGCTCATAGTCACAGCCTGTCCTCTGTCCCCTTCCCCACAGGATCTGAGCTGCAGCCAGCAATCCTGAAACTGAGCACATCCTCTCTCTGCCATGTTTGGGTTCAGCCCAGAGAAGCTTGCACAGAGACAGATAAGCCAAATATAATCGTGCTTTCAGAGGTTTGGGAAGCATTTGTTTTGTATCACAGTGTTACAGCCTGGTGTTGGAGCTACCACATACTGGTTGTGAGGCTTCTCCTCTCCACTCTCAGTAGCATCCACCCAGGAAATGCAAAGCTAGGAGCTGCTAGCAAACAGAGAGAGAACAAAACAGAGCATCTCTTTAGACTTGTGAATACATAGCTGACCAGTATCTTCTACTCAGTAGTTACTGAGTAACTGCTCCATAAAGACAGAGCAGAGTTGGAAAAAAGGTAATAAGGATGAACCACAGCCACATCTCCAGTTCACAAAAAACAATGTACCCGTTTCCAAGTGCCTGGAAACCTTGATGTGGAAAACACAGGGGAAAAAACCCTCAGGAATACAAGGAAATGGAAAGGGTGAAAATGTCACAAAATGAAAGTACTGTAGTTTACAGTGCAATTAAACCACTTTGCTTTTATTTTTAAATATATGGCCAATGCACTGTAATTCATATGGGGTAAATATTAGTGGCAGTTTACAGTTTCTGGTTTATAATACTGAAGATAATATCCTGTATATAAGTAAATAACTAACTTTCAAATCATTCTATTAAATGTGTGTAATGTGTACTTGCCATTTTAAATTTTGTTTGGTGGTTTGTTTTGTTTTTTTTCTCTAGGTTACACAAAACAATTTATCCTCAAGTGGGGAAATGTTAATTTATTTCACAATTGTTCTGAATTGTATCCAGGACGATTTTTTGAAAAAATGGCATGTGCAGGTAAGCATCAATTTTCTTACTATAATTTCTCTACCATCCAGCTCTCAGTCTAGGCCAGACATACTGGCTGGGAATCTTCTAGACTTCAGAAAGACAGTAAATGAACTACCACAATATCACCGTTGGCTAAATGCCAGTCACTGGAGCCTGTGGTACCCACCATTATATACCTATTTGTAAACAGAGTTCAGATGACAGCATGATGAGTTTCTGTGATTATTTGGGCAAATTTTTGCATGTAATTTGAGTTTCTAAATACACAAGCACTTTGCAGCCTACTGAACCTCCTACCTTTACAGTACTTGATCTGATTCAGCAACATATTTAAGCAAATGCCTGTCCTAGAACACACAGCCCTGTTGACTAGACTATAACTGTTCATCTGCTTAGGCATCTGCCTCTACCACACTGCATGCCAGGAAAATACAATTAACTTTTCAAACTTACATTAGTCTGTCCAGGAAACTGGTTGTCCTTCCTAGTATTAGAATGAGGATTTTGAATACACTTTTACTTCTCTGGTGACAAAAGGTGTTGTTGCCAAATACGTGACTGAAAGAGCAGTGAATATTCAACTTACAGGGCAGATGGTTTCAATTGCTTGTTAAATCAAAAGGTAAAGGCAATCTTTAAACAAACTACTCCAGAAGAAAATTAAAACCAGATATAAAAGCGAAATAATTTGTGATAAGTTCTGTAGGATACTGGGTTTACTTAGTGCACCAGTTCTGTAACTTATCTCCCTTTTCTTCAATATATTTCGAATGATCATACTTTACCATGAGGGAACAATGATGGTACCAGGTGAGACACATTCAGAAAGGGGATATCTGGGGTTAACATCCCCTCCCTGATGCAAAAAGCCCTTAAAATTAAGGGCTGGTATTCACAGGAGTTAGTAATACAAGTAAGTATTAATTAAACTAATTAAAAGCAATAAAATCTTGTTTCATAGGATTAGTAATCCTAACTCTGAAAAGTTCACCTAACTCTTTCTCAGTAATGTACAGATTCAAGAAAGAGGTTACATTTGAAAAGCCTGGGGACTGGTGCTCTGTATGGGCCCCTTCATACTAGGACAGTCAGCCAAGCAGAAAAGTGTAGTGAAGGTGTTAGAAATTAATAAACCTTTACTGAGTACATAGGAAAAAAACATTAATCATATTCTAGCTCTGCTATGTAGCAGAATTTCTGTTTATATCACACCCATCTTGATTCATTTTTTTCATGAACACTGTGTTTGCTGACCTGCAAATGAGTAGGTTTGTGAACACTGAAGCATAAAGGGCACTGGATCTTGCACACTTTTGCCTCAGGGCTGCAACCTGGTGTTGCTAAAAGTCCTCAGACCATGCAGTGGAGGCACTTAGAGACAGCTGCTCTCCCTCCCATCCCAGGATTCTTCTGCTCTCCTTGTCCCTGCCCAACTGTTTTCATAAAGCTGGTAAAGAAAATAATTGTACAGATGAAACTGGAAGAGGGATTACTGGGTAGAGAGGACACCAAAGGCAGACACGGAGGCGTACACACATTATGTGTGTGTATCTCTTCCCTTCCAAAGTACCAGGTCTACAAATCCTTATACCTTGTTCCATCTTTATGGGCTACTTTTTAGAGTAGGGAATGTGGCTGAATTCTCTATTGCACTGTGTAAAATAAGACTGATGAAAAAGCAAACGAGAATCTGGGCCAGCCACAAGTATAAAGAGAGGCCCTGCACTTGAAATGAGAAGTAACAGACTTGAAGAGATTCAGATTCTTCTTTACAGGTCATCATTAGGCAAACACCTGTCAGGAAGCAACACAGACCTGAAAAATCTCCTGAGCTCTGCCTTGTGTGCCAGCTTGTACCTTAACTTACTTTTGCTTTTTATTTCCTCTTCAGGTACTTACGATGGCTCCACAGACAGTTGCAAAGGTGATTCAGGAGGCCCCCTGGTCTGCTTTGATGCAGAAAACGTGGCCTATGTCTGGGGTATTGTGAGCTGGGGTGAGAACTGTGGGGAGCCTGGTCACCCTGGCGTGTACACACAAGTTGCCAGCTATTATGACTGGATTAGCCACCATGTGACAAGGGGTCTCATTTCACGGTACAATATCTGAAGCTCGGAAAATTAAATGCTTCCTTCACATCACCTATGCAAAAACAGTCCTTTTCCACAATCAGCTGTCATGTAACTTAGCAACAATCAGTACAAAACTTCAAGGAATGTATTTTGAAAATTCTTAACACTCTGTGAATACCACATTTTTACAGAGCCTGTAGGAAGAGAATTTTACAGGCAGAAGTCCATTGCAAAGGTCTCTAATAAAAGCAGATATTAAAATATTTTTTCTTGTAATCTTGGTTTTTTTCCACTTTTCATATTGCATTTCAGTTGCCATTGTTTATTTATCCAAAAGGGGTAATGATACTGGAAGCAGTGGTTGGATAATGACTGCACTGGCAATATGTGAACATCACAGAAAGGACAGCAGCCAGCCTGCTTTAAAGAACTTAACACCATCTCGAGGTCTGAGTCACCAGAAACCCTCAGCAGGCTGCCTGGCTTGGCACTTGATTCCTTAGGCTCATTGCAGAAGTTGACTTCAGACCATCTATTAATCAACAGATTGGCTATAACCATGAGATTTGTTGTAATGCAACAATTACTCAAATAATAAATCTGCTTGGCAGTTTTTGCAGCTACAAACTCAGACAATTCATGTCTAGTAAAGATACATCATCTGATCATCTAGCCTGGGGCAATTTTTGTAGCTCTTAGGTTTTATTAATTCAACAGCCACTGGTCACAAACAACAAAGGACTTTTAAAACTTAAATCTTCAACTTAAATCAAAAGCATCTTTGCATCTTAAGATCTCTATGTGTATATATTTCAGGTATCCAGCAAACCCTCAACACCAAGTAGAGTTTTACTCTACACACTATCACACACTGTAGGTACATATGTATTCTTATACACATACATTTCATACAGCAACATAAATCTATAAAAAGACAATACCTTATACACATAGATTTAATCCTGCCAAACCAAGCAGCAGATACAAAGTTAGACTTCTTGCTGTCATAGAGCAAGCATCAGTCTGTACATAATACCTTCACATTCAGCAAGAGCTGTTCACAAAAAGTGTGCACAAATTCTTTCTGAAGCAGAAGAATTTGATTTGTGGATTGGTACCCATAACACAAAACTCACATAGCTCCAGCCAGTTGTATGAAAATGATCAATAGCTTTAGAACCTTTTTCACTGTATTCTTATGACAAATACATTTAATACCTATTTTACTTTATTCCTCTGAATTCATGATCTTGCTGAATAAATGGCATATGTTCACACAACACAGTTCTTGTGGTGCTATTTCTTCTATAATTCACCACAGTCAGACAACAACAATTTTTACATTTTCATTGACATTTCTTCATCTTCCAGACTTGTAAAAACCCCACATCAGCATGACTTAGTCATGTAAAGACACCATCAAGTGTCACCATCAAAGTCACCAAAATAATTAAAGTAAGGGTATGAATTCCATCTCTTGACAAACACACACACACATGCACCCTCAACAAGGTTTGCTATTTAGGAAAGCATTTAAGTATATTCCTACACAGAAATTACTTTGCTGAATTGGGGTCTTGGTAAAAAAATCCTAAATAGGAAAAAGCTGGACAGATGTACAAAGAGCTCCCTCTTTTGTTTGACTTAATTTTTCTGTGAAGAACTTTTCCCACCAATTTCGTTAGTTAAGTACACATAATATAAATGTTGAGGCTGCAAATAAAAAAGCAACCGAACAAACAAAAACCCCCAAACAACAACAGAGTAGGATATGTGTCTTTATGCTCTGTCTGTTCTGAAAGTCTCTTGGTTCTCTTTCCATTTCTGATTCTTCTTTACATTAAACTTTTGCCCTGAAGCCAAAAATTACTATTTTCTGAGGGATTCCACGTAACATCAGAGTTTTCATTACGAAAATTAAAACAATTTTCACATGGTTCCAATTTAGTTCATCTGTGAAGCATCTAGCATTTAGATATAATTTAAAAAATAATAATAATCTGAAAACCAAACACGGTGCTTAGTAAGCAAGTTCATTTTGGTCTGCCTTTTCTTTTAAACAAATCAAGACCGACTTTTGCCGCTTAGCCGATACGCTTGCATCGCGCTCCGCTTTAGAACCTCGCCTTGCGCTGGTGGCGATGTCCTGAGAACCACTGACATGTGCGGGCACGGCCGGCTCCGCTCCCTGCCCACCCACCGTCCCCACGGCACCCGGCACCTCGGGGGCCGAGACACCGGGACAGGCCCCGCGGGTCTCTGCCCGGGCTCGGGAGGCCGCGCACGGCAGAAGGGACAGGGCAGGGGGACACGGCTCAGGGGACAGGGCGGAGGGGACAGGGCAGGGGGACAGGGCGGAGGGGACAGGGCGGAGGGGACAGGGCGGAGGGGACAGGGCGGAGGGGACACGGCAGAGGGGACACGGCTCAGGGGACACGGCAGAG
>VYXF01011024.1:1063955-1130278 GCA_013397295.1 Polioptila caerulea
GCTGCTGGTCGCGGCCTGCGCCTGGCGGCCGGCGCGGGGCCAGGAGGCGCCGCAGACCCCGGACTGGCGGATGACGCTGAAGACGATCCGCAATGGCGTGCACAAGATCGACATGTACCTGAACGCGGCCCTCGACCTGCTGGGCGGCGAGGACGGGCTCTGCCAGTACAAGTGCAGCGACGGTGAGCGGGGCTGGCGGCGCGACCCTTGTCCGGGCAGGGCGGCCGGCGCTGCGCTCCCGCCGCGGCCCAGCGCCGCTGCCGGGGCGGGCCGCGCTGACGCGTCCTTACCTGTGTAGGCGTCCGTGCCCTGCATTCGTGCGCCAGCCTCGGCAAGCGAGCTCTCGCACGTGTGTGTGTGTTTAAATACGTGTATAACGTGTACGGAGCGTGTGAACACGTAAGCTGTTCTCCTAACGCGACTTTTAAATAGCTCCTTTAAAAAGCCTTCTCCTTGGAGAAGGGCTTGTTACTGTCAAATATGTAGCTGATGGGAAAAACCCTGGAGGGGGAAGAATCGCTCCCTGCCGGCTGGTTATTTACGAGCACTCCTGAGCATTTCGGTTCGGGACAGAAAAGCTTAAATCTGAGCTGTGGAATATGTTGTTTCGAAGTCACGCTTGAATAACAGGTTTTAATGGCAGCCGCGTTTGCCAGTGGAAGGAATGCATCCTGCTATTTGTAAACTCTGCTGCTACCAGCAGAGGACATCACATCTGTGCTTCTTTCTGTTGGCTGGTTTACCTGAATAATAATTGAGGCAGCTCAAGTTGGCATGACCTGATAGATGATAATGGTTATTAATATTGCCATAATCATTATGACTATTATTATAATGTTAGACTGTAATTACTATGATGACCCTGCTTGAGCAGGGCGTTTGGACCCGGTGGGACTCACTGTGGGGCCTTCCAGCCTGAGCCATTCTGTGGCCATGCCCATCCCGGGTGCCAGGCTGGCAGTACTCCAGAAATGGGATTTCTTGCCAGGCTTTTCACTGGCATTTCAAGAGCTCCCCAACATGGGAGGCTTGCATAGCCTGGCGTGGTGGAATCACATCCCCCCAGTTTACCGTGTCAGGTTATTTGTTAAGTCAGGAAATCAGTCTGGTGGTGACATCTTGGCTGGCTTCACAAGAGTGACATTTACACTCTGTACTAAAGTAAGCATCTTTCAAATGTGGATTTTTTCCCTCTCTATTACTTTTAATTGTGGCCTCAGATTGGTTCCAATACATTTTGGAAGGGTTATTTTTCAAATTAATTCCACAGCTTTCTTAACTTGGGATGTAGAATCCCTTGGTTTGCTGCACTAGTGAGTGTTCAGGGAGAAGTGAGTTTAGCAGTCTCTACTAATTCAAATTCTATTAATGTTACAGCTGTAGAAATAAAAATGATGTTTCATCTAGTTAAGATTAAAAAATCAGATAACTACTGTTGATTGTATCTAAAGCATAGAAGTATTAATGAATTTACACTAAAGTACTCTGTTAATATACTCCTATATATTGCATACTTAACCAACACATTTACTTTAGTTTTTGGGTTGGTTTTTTTTTTAACTTAGAAAGCAAACATTGACACTTGCTCGGGTGCCTTGTTCCCCTTTCTAAAAAAAATTGCTTTGTACCCCTAAGGTGTAATTTGGAAAGAATTGTTGATATTGCAGGTGCCTGATCCTTAATTTAAGTTAAAGATACAAATGATACTGTCTTGAGCCAAACAAATGTCTGTGGCGAGTTTTAAAACTACTAAAATCCTCTGCAAAAAAATATATTTGAGACATGACAAATTACCTTTTTCAGGATCAAGGCCTGTTCCTCGCTATGGATATAAACCATCACCACCAAATGGCTGTGGATCCCCTCTATTTGGAGTTCAGGCAAGTATTTCCATTCTGAGGCTTCTTTGTGTGTCATTCATACATCAGCTTCCCTCAGTGTAGATGATTTTTTCCATCCCCCTTCTGAGACAGCATCCATATATAAGGTCCCTGTTCTTATCAGCTCCTAGCACGTGATCTGGTAACAGCATATGGGAAATGTTAGTGTTGTAAACGAACACAGCATAAATATTTTCAAAGATCACAAGCACAAAATGTAATTATGATAAATTTCTTGGGTTTTGAGTGTTTGGTTTAGTGTTTTGCTTGCAGTGTTGAAAGCATTGAGTAAGTGCAGCTGTAGCCTTGTGAGAGTGGAGGGTTTGGCTATGACTTGCTGTCCTTACTGACACTAACCCTTTTTCCTTAATGCTAGAAGGAAAGTAGGAGTTAGCTTGTTGTCCTCCAGCTTTGGGACTTTCTCTTCTTTCCCCCACTCTGTCCATCCACCACCCCAGGGTGTAGGCTGGGGCTGTGCAAGAGGCTGGGTGAGGACCCAGCTGGGGCAGCAGACTTACACTGAGCAGAGGGATATTCCATACTATGTAGTGGTGCTCAGGAGTAAAAACTGGAGCAGTGGGACAAGGTGGTAGAGCTGTGTATGACTTCCAGGTGGCTGTTGCTCAGAGACTGGCTTGGTATTCCCTGTGCTTTGAAATGTGGTGAATGCTTTTTGCACTGCTTATTTTGGGACATTTTGGTCTTCTTTTATTCATCTATTAAACTGTCTTTATCTCAACCCATCACATTAGTTTTAATTTTTACCTGTCACAGTCTGTCCAGAGGGTATATTTTTCTCATACTGGAATACCAATGGGGGTGTGTGCATGTTTTCTTCACAGTTTGACATCGGTATCCCTTCAATGACAAGGTGCTGCAATCACCACGACAGATGCTATGATACTTGTGGCAATAAAAAAAATGACTGTGATGAGCAGTTTCAGACCTGCCTCTCAAAAATTTGCAGAGATGTGCAGAAAACGCTTGGAATCTCAGAGAGTGTCCAGGGTAAGTGTGAAATTATTTTTTTTTTCCAAGTTTAACCCAAGCTTAACTTGGCAAAGAATCTTTATGCAGTGCAGCAAGGTCACATTTTCATAAGCTGATGAAAGATGCTTTGTTCTTTCCCTCTGCTATGCAGCTCAGATGCTTGTACAGCAGAGCAGTGACACAGCATAAGAAAATGATCAGGGTTAAAAATAACTTTGAGTTAAGGTTAAACCTTAAAACTTAACCTAAGTTTTAACCTTAAGGGAAAAATAATTCTGCCCATTTGGGAGTATGAATATGGGAATACAGCTTGATCAAAATGTGTGTATAATTCTTGCATTTACTGTTAAACAGTTGTAACATGACTGTTCTGCTGGGTGATTTCTTAACTTCTGTGTGTGATTGCAGGTAAACTGTAGGAAAATACAGAATCCTTCCCTGTTATTGAAAAAGGTGTTAAAATAATTTACTGTCATAGTGGAAGTAGTTAATGCTATCCCCTAATGAATAAATCTTAGGTTCTTAGAAATATGATACTTCTTCTGGTTGTTGACTGACAGCAGTAAGTTTTTAGAACAACCTTATATTTGAACTTCTGAAATTTATTTAACTGTAAATAAATCGTCATGTTAGTCTTTAGTGTCAGAACTGGTGAATATTTGTTCAATTTTGTTAAGCTGCTGTTAAAGATAGCAGCAACCTCTGCATAAACTGGGATGCAAAGAGCGAGGAGGTAAACCAGCTCTGTCATCTTTCAAGACTCCAAGACTATGTCTCCAACACAGATAACATTCCACATGCAATGAATTTTCATTTTGTTTGGCATATAAAAAAATCTTTACCCAAAACTTAAGTGACTCTGTGTCGGTTCAGTCTTTCATTTGACAGTCTATTTGCTATGCCCAGAGAAGATTGCTTCTTTCTTAGAGTCATTCTCAGTTTGCCAGGGTTTTCTCCTGTTAGTTTCATATTCCGCTTTAACGGAACTCTTCTTTTCTTGCAGCTTGTGAATCAACTGTTCAGCTGCTGTTTGATGCAGTTATACATTTAGGATGCAAACCATACCTGGATAGCCAGAGAGCTGCTTGTATGTGTCATTACGAGGGCAAGACAGATCTCTGAAAGAAGACATTGAGATCTCATGGTGTAGAATGAAGCCGAAGATTCAGCCAAAATGAAGCAAGGCTTTGGTTACAAACCTTCACGCTTTTCAGGCAGTGATATATTAAATACTGACAGAAATTTACTGTTTTGAAGATCCCTACGATACTCTTATCCATGTAAAAAAGAAACAAGTTGTCCTTCTCTCCATTTTATGCCAGGAGCTTGGGAACTGAAATTGCTTTCCTTTGGTGTATGTCCACCTGGGGCATGCTGTTATAAAATGCTGGTGCCATTTTAATGTTCCCAAGAAAACTCCAAAGTGGTGACGTCAGAGGCACCAAAGAGTTATATTGAATTCTCAGGTGATTTTTAATACAGGTCAAATTTTAGGTTCACTAGCAGTTGAAGCATCTGATGGGTTCAACAGGAGAGAGTGTGTTGTGTGTACCAATATGAGACATCTTACACAGCCTGTACTTGTGTGTTTCTGCTGCAGTTGCCTTCAGATCTCTCTCATGTATGTGGTCCTGCAGGTTTGTTGTTAAAAAAACCAAGGAAAATGCCCCAAGCCAATGTATGTGCACTATATATTTCTTCCTGATTCTATATCAATGCCTTACTTCTGCAGCACTTTTCAGATCAAATGTGTTGATCCTTTTACAGGCTGTCCAATAAAATGAACAGTTTGCAGCCTAAGGATATACTTTGATTTGACAGAATGGTGAAATGTAGTTTCTATGTTATTTTTTAAAAATTCATCAAATGTCTGTTTTTGAATAAAACATTTTGTGTTGTGTATTGTATGCATGGAAAGGATATGTGTACAAATACGTTGATTTATATTTCTGGATGGGAACAACTTGGCTTCTGTATTCATCTTTGCTTTTATTTAGTCTGTTCTGATGGAAACTAAAAGCAAGTTCCACAGTTAAGATTACTGTGCCCAGAAAAACTTACTTAAGATGCCCTCTATGAGGCTGATGGATAAATGAGCCTGTACTTCTGTCACCTGTTCCCTCTCTGACTTCTCTAGCTAAAATCACCTGGTGTCTGAATTATTTGTGGTTTGCTCTCTGTACTTGTTGCTTCTCTACAGGTATCAGTCCTTAGTTCTGCATTAGGTCCTGTGTTAGAAAGATAATTATTTGCTTTTGTTAAAAAGCAGTTCTGGTTTAGATATTCACAGGAGAGGAATGAAAATTAAAATATTGCGTCTGAGAACAGGTAATAGAAACTAAATGCATAAAATTCACTGGACTCATGGACTATAATGTGATACAATTTTTCTTTGTTTTTTCTTTACCCCTTGTGTTTTTGGTTTGTTTGTCACTAGAGCTTAGTCTACGTGACAGTGAATGTAAGGGCCTCATAAACAAAAAGTTTCTGCTTAAGTTCTTTGGTCGTGACTCAAGGTTTCTTTTCTTATTTATGGCTGTGAAATAGCACTAAAAGAGAAGTATTACTGTAGAGTTTTATAAAACTTTGCTAGGTGAACATGTAGATCCCCAAGCTTTGGTGACATTTATTTTCTACCATAGAATTGAAACAATTCTGAATTACCCCTGAATTCCATGGTCGGAAGCCAAAAAATCTTTCCAACTTTATAGCAGGGAATGGTAATGGCATTGTTTGTTTAAAATGACAGAAGTACCACAACAAGTCCAAACCACTATAATTCAGCTGGATGGCTTGTTGAGTTCTGTACAAATGGGCTTCAGCTAGGTGCTTAGATGAATGCATATCCTGGGTTTGGATGGGATAGAGTTAATTTTCTTCCTAGTAGCTGATGCAGTGCTGTGTTTTGGGTGTAGTGTCAGAATAGTGGTGGTAACACACTGATGATTTAATTGTTGCTGAGCAGTGCTCACCTTAAATCTGGGACTCCTCGGTTTACTGTGCTCTGCCAGTGAGGAGGTGTACAAGAAGCTGGAAGGAACCATGGCCAGGACAGCTGATGTGTACTGGCCAAAGGAATATTTCACACCATAAAGCATCATGCCCAGTATATAAATAGGGCACAGTTTATATCCTG
This sequence comes from Polioptila caerulea, assembly GCA_013397295.1. Lineage (NCBI taxonomy): Eukaryota > Metazoa > Chordata > Aves > Passeriformes > Certhiidae > Polioptila > Polioptila caerulea. The sequence continues at coordinate 1,069,962 of VYXF01011024.1, forward strand.
ACCAGCCAGAAGGCACCAACCACTGCTCGGGGACTGGACGGGGTGGTGAGCAACTGTATAGTGTGTCACTTGTCTGTCTTGGGGTTTATTCATCTCTCTCCTTATCCTTTTCATTTTTATTATTATTTTTATTTGTTTACTTTACTTTCAGTTACTAAAATGTTCAACACTAAACCCGTGAGTTTTACTTTTCCTGATTCTCCTTCTCCCCGTCCCATGTGTGTTTGTGTCTGTGCATGTACATGGATATACTTAGCTTATACTCACTGGCTGGGGTTAAACCATGACAACACAGAAAATTTTCACTGTTGGAAAGAGTTGGGTTTTATTCCATCCTGTACTGACCTGTAATTATACTATGAAAGTCTCCTGGAGTTTCTTTCAAACCATGTAAGACTAAAAAGAGCTTTAATACTGCTGGATAGCACTTTGATAGTTCTGCTTGCAAACACAGGAGGCATTTCACTTCTTCCTTTACTTTGCACAAGCTTTTCCCATAGCAGAAATCCTTGATAAGAGTTACCTGCAAGTTATACAAAATGCATTTTGCAGAGCATAGCCCTAAGATGAAGGCTAGCTATCACCTCCAAGATAAATTATACCATGTAAGAACTTACATATTTAGATATATATATATATGCAAAAATGCAATGCTTGTCCTGTTATTAGTTATAGTTAATGTCTTCCTCGGCAGCTGATATAATGCTGTGTTTTGTTTTGAGGATGAGAATAATGTTGATAAAACACAGCTTCTCCTGCTGCCCTGCCAGTGGGGAGGCTGATGTGCACAAGGATTTGGGAGCAGATACAGCTGGGTCAGCAGATCCCAGCTGACCCAAGGGATATCCCACACCATATGGAATCATGCTGAACAATAAAAGTGGGGGGGAGTTGGCCAGGGAAGGGCACTGATCACTCCTTGGAAACCGGCTGGGCATCGATCAGTGGGTGGTGAGTAACTGTTCTGTGTGCCACTCGTCTTGTATATCCTTTTATTATTATTTTCCCCTCCTTTTCTGTCCTGTTAAACTGTCTTTACCCTTTTTCTGATTTTCTCCCTCATCCCACTTGGGGGAGTGAATGAACAGTCCTGTGGTGTTCAGCTTCGTGCTGGATTAAAGCATAGCAATACTATAGATAGAGACTCATTTAACTAAATACTGCATGTTTTTGTGTAGTCAGTAATACTGTTCAGCAGTGTGTCCACAATCAAACTTTCTTCCTCAGACTGAAGTTCTGATCCATCCATAATGCTTTTTCCAAAAAATACCCACCTACTGGGGAGCCACTGCAACAATCTGAAAGCGTTTCTATACATACAGGCATGTCTCACTATTAAACCTCCACATATTACAGTGAGCTGGAGGCGCTCGGCCGCCCAGCGCTACCTCGGGCTGCGCACACCGCGATCGAGCCACCGGGGGGGACTCCTCTGAACACAGCGGCTGAGCCTGCTCTTAGCCCGCAGCAAAACAGCAGGAAAAAGCTCTGTCTTGCAAGGATCTAAGCGAACTGCTGGGCCGAGGAACACGGCTGAGCTCAAGCTGCAGTTACAGACTCCTAGATTTTGGTTCTGCAGCTGCGACTTCACAGGGGAGTCCTGCTGCCAGTGCAGCTCTGGCATGAGCTGTGAGAGCTGGGATTTGCAGTTGCCAAAAAAATGAATCTGTTCTGTATCTGAATCTGTAGGAGTCTAAATGTTACCCCGTATAAGATGCAAACCTTGTGATAGTGTCATGTTCTAACTAAAGTATGCACAAGGACAATTGAAACAAAGTTCTGTCTTGATCCAGCTGCCTGCTGGCAGTCTGAGGGGAAGAAGTCTGAACAAGAGAAAAACCAGCAACGGTAATTAAAAATACTTATGGCTGCTTTAATCTAAGAAAGACGTTTAAAATCTTTATCCATGCAAAAAACCTGGATAAAACCAGACTGGGTAAAAATGCCTATAATTGCACACTAAATCTGCTTCCTTTTGTGCTTGTAGCAGCACTCTCTTAAGTGCACATTCATATTTATCTCCCTAAAAGTAGGCTGGATAGAAAATTCAGATCCCTCTAAGGTACAATCTGTAAAGCTCTTGTACACAAGAATGGGTTTTTGTCATTAGCTTTGGTTTAGAAACCTGTTTGTTATGCAGTTGATCGGTGACTGGTAAGTGCCGCATAATTCCCGGCTGGGGAATACTCCTTAAGCTACCTGGGCACTCTCGACAATTCTTTGTCCCTCGCCTCGCAGTTCCGAAACCACCAAAGAGAACTGAAGCGAGAAAGAGCAAAGCTGCAGAATGATCCACACATCCAAACCTCTCAAGGGTTGTGTGTGGGTGCCCGAATGAAAACGCACTTTGAGGAACAGGAGCCTTACAGCAAGGAAAACACTATGCGCCTGAAACGGGAATTTGAGTACAGTCTTGAAAAATTTGAAGTGAATACGGGAGGCTCTCACCGTATTTCAGGACGATGGTTTTGTACAAGCCGGTGCAGTTACTCGGCCACGGTGGCTGAAGTCCCACCACAGGAGCAGAGGTGACACACGGCTCACTCCAACACCTCACCCCGGCCCCCGTTCCCGGCAGAGGCGGCCGCCGCGGAAACCAAGGGCGGCAGGCGCCCGCCCCCGGGCTGAGGGGGCGGGCCGGCCCCCGGAAGGCGCAGGGGAGGAAGAGAGGGCAGGGATCGGCTCGGCTCGGCTCGGTTTGGTTTGTGTCGGGGCGCAGCCGGTGCCCCGGTTCGCGGCGATGTCGGGCTCGGAGCGGCGGCCGCCGGCGGGTGCGTGTGCGGCGGGGGCGCGGCGGGGAAGGGCCGGGACGCGGCGCTGGGTGGGCTCCTGCCGGAGCCAGCGCGGAGAGCAGCGGGATGGGGAATGTCTGCGAGGGGCCGGGGGCAGCGGGCTGTCTGCCCAAAGCGCCCCGGCTTCCCCCAGAGGGGGAGCGCTGCCCGCAGGGCGCTGCCGGCGCTCTTGGGGAGCGGGACCTTTGCTTCTGTCCTTCTTTCCTTCCTTCCGGAGGAGGAGGAGGACGAGGAGGAAAGGAGCGGGGAAGGTGCGAGACGAAGGACGGCGGCGGCCAACGAGGAAATGGATTTGCACGTAAATCCAGCGCACCCCGCCCAGGGGAAAACCCTCCGGCTCCCCGGCACGGCCGCGGGACAGGGAAGTGGGCAAGGTCCCCGGCGTGGAACAGGAGGGCAGGAGAAGTCAGGGCAGCAAAACTTGAGCTGGGTTCCCGGAGATGCAGCTGGCCTTAAAAAGACTTCTTTTGTGTGCCACTGGGCTGTTTCTAAGGGCCTTGCCCTTTGGTCTCGATGGTAGACCTGTTGAGACGGAAACACATCCAGGGAAAGATGCTGTCACATTACAGTGTAACCTAGTGCATACCTGGTTTTTGATTCCTTTGAAGCAATCCATCTTCACGAAATTAAAAACAAGTAGTCCCGTTGGTCTCAATCAGATTTTAGAAGAAGCTTGTTCCTGTGTTGACAAATAGAAAACTTTTCATAAGTCATGATAATTCAAATAGTGTTTACCTGAATGAAGCTGTGATATGAGAGCGACTATGAAAAGCTGAAGACTAGGAAGTTACTAAGCAGGATTAAATTAACAGGAAAATAATATTTTCCTAGTTTCCTGTAGCCCAGGAATTCTATTCCTCCTGTGTCTACATCTTCTGTCTTGAAGTTTGATGAGTATACAATTTTATTATTTGTTTTGGGGGGAGTGGGTCGCAAGAACTTTTGTCGTCCATAGCTATGTTCATTTTGTAAAAGGCATTAATAACATTGGAAAAATAGATGTGAAAAGCTAGTATTGTACATGCAAAGTAGTTTGTAAAATACATTTACATGTTACTCTTCTTATAATTGCAGGCCATGTCCAGCTGGATGGCAGACCTGCATTACCCACCAAAGGTACAGTGTCGTATACAGTTCTCACAAGGTGGTGGTTAGTCTCTACCAGTAGTAGTAGTGATTTAATAGTCCCCTGATATGCTTAAGTGAGAGGAACAAGTATTTTGGCCTAACTATCTGCAAGTCTGAAGTTCTGCACACTCCCAAGGTGTGCATGTTCCTTTTTGTTCTCACATTGTTACTTCTATGTCTATTCTGTACTGGAGGTACTTAAAGTCTGTGTGGTTCAGCTGAAGAAAATGTTTAAATATTGCATCTTCTCAGTTGTTGATAGCTGTTACACTGTCTACTGTGACTCATGTGCTGCATCCAACCTCAAAGAGAATGCTCAGCTTTGTATTAGCAGCGTTACTGAAAGAAAAGAAACACCAGTGTTTTTTTAAGTTACATAAAATTGTAACTATTGAGTTAGAGTGTCTTTTAAAAAATACACCCATCCAGTTCATTACATAAAATCATAATCTCTGATTATGTTTATATAGGTACAGATACACAGACAGATGGAAAATATGCATGTCTTGACCACCTGGAATTCAGACTATTGGAGTCAGAACTTCTAGAAGAGCCTCCAAAAGCTGTGGGTGCAGACAAACACTAATGAGGCTGTTTACCTGCATGCCTACTTACCTGATGCGTGAATGAGCTTTTGGTTCACATTAACAGCTAAACTTTCAGGCTCGATGCGTAAATTCAAATTGGTTTTGTTTGCTTTTAATGAATGATTTTGGGGCTAAATAACTTTTTGATTTCTCTAACAGATGGAAATGAGAACATCACAGAAGTAGATGCATTCAATATAAGGTAAAGTTCTAGTGGCAGTGACAGAGATGTCCTGAGGGACTGAGGTCAGTGAAGGGTTTTCTGATTTTTTTTTAAGAATTCTACAGAATTATTTGATTCAACTCCACCCACTTACAAAACACGTTTCTAGTTTTAGCTACACCAGATGCAGAAGCACTCTTATTGTGAAGGCATGTGGAAGGGTCTGTGAGGAGTGTTCTCTTTTTGTTTTAGGCAACGTGCAGATACCACCACAATCTAAGGAGCCACTGGACAAATTAAGTGGTAGATTGTAGCACATGGAACAGTGATTCCATGAAAGCCCTGAAAACAGTGAACTACCTGCTTGATAACTTTGCCTCATCCATGCTGCTGAGTAGAGAAAGAACTGTTGAGGGAATCATCCTTCAATGGTCATTCACAGGATCCAGCGACCAAACTGTCCAAAATCACTACTAGCCATGCACCTAGCCAAATCCTAAGGAAAAGAAATTACCAAAATCTGAAAAAATCCTGGTGCTGGTACAGGTGAAATTGTTCATAATGACAAGGCTAAATTTTATAATCTTTGCATTTTATCATGTCTGATACTCAGAATGGGAACAATGTGATAAAGCACCCAACTTCTCTTATTGGTTATCCAGCCAACATTGTAAAACCATCCTGACTTTGAACTGTCATCCTAAATTCCTGTTCTCTGTCTGAATTCTTATGTGGATGTTACAAAAAGATGGTTCATTAAGGGGATTCTCATAACAAAGTGGAGAAGCAGAGATAGTTACGGGTAACAATGGTAATTTTGTTGAGAAACAAAAGCGTTTGCCGATGAAACTCTGATCTTGAACACCTGCAGGCAAATATTCTAAGCCACTTTCTCCAGTAATTGCACCAAACCTGAATATTCCATAGCATGAAGGAAGGTATTAACGTGGCAAAAATGACAGCTCTGACCACAGCCAGTCCTAGGGCAGCATGACCTGGACAATCATTCCATATACCTCGAACTCTGGACCTGTCTATTGCCAGCACTGTTGCCAGAAGTGTTTCAGTTTCTGTTTTCTGCACTGGTAACTACAAAAGCAGAAAAACTGTCTGTTTTGTCTTTCTAATTACAGCCATGTCAACACTTAGGATCTTTTGGGTCCAAGTGTTGGCATGACTGTGGGTCCACAGCCAAGTCCAGAGTGTGCTGTCACACATCCTTTGCTATGTTTTGCTCATAAACCAATAAATTTGTGGCGTGCTTCTCCCAAACACACAGGTATTCTATGTGTTTGCTGCCATGATAAGTCTTCTACTTAGAAGCTGGGTAGGTCACTTATTCTGTCCTTAAGAAAACCTCTGTCCTTCAGCTTAGGACTTTGTGGGCTGGTTGCTAAAAACTTAGATGAACCATTGTATTGTCATAGCTTTCATTTCATTAGGGTAAATAATGAACATTTGTTCTCCTTTTGCAAGATACTCTACACTCCAGCACCTCATTCCCAGTTTATAGTCTATTGATTACAATGCAGCACTTGATTTACTTAGAAGAACTTGAAGCAAATCACAGACAGCTACAATTTCAAATAAGTACATGTGTACTATCCAATTATGTTAATATTTAGCTGAACACATAATAAGGAGAATTGGAGTCATGTCTGAAATGCACCATTATGTGACTTAACTAATGAAACAGTTTCATTTACCAAGAATGTTTTCCATCTGTGGCAGCAGACAATCACTTGATCCTGCAGTGGAATACAAAATGAACCATCAAAGAAGAGGAGTTGCATTAATCTTCAATCATGAGCACTTTTTTTGGCATTTAATGCTGCCAGACAGACGTGGGACTATGGCAGACAGAAACAATCTGAAACGCAGGTAAGAAACATGGTTGCTCTACTAACCCTTAAAAAAACCTAAAATTTAGAAATCATGGTCAAATTAAGGAGTTACCTAAATCTTGTGTTTGAGTAGAGACCAGATTTTGCAGTCATAGCACCTATGCAACTTTGGTGAAGAAAACTGTAACTAAAAAGCTTCAAGGCACTTTTTTTCATGTCACAGAAACTGTTGGCACAAATCCTATGAGTTCTTTCTTTGGACAAACTCTTTGAAGTAACTTTAGGTGTTAGACCTGTAGTTGACACCAGTTTGAATACAGAATCGACTTCAGTAGTTTTGTTCATAATTAATGCATAAGAATATTAATTCCCCTACAGGGAAAGAAACTGAGTTGGTAGCAATTGATACATAATTTGAGCAAGATTTTGACTAATACTGATCTGTTCTAACAATAGTTTGACAGACCTTGGGTTTGAAGTCAGACTTTTCGATGATCTGAAAGCAGAAGCTGTGCTGCAGAAAATTTCTGAAGGTAAGGCACTGTATTGGTTATGTCTAAATTGTTGCAGCAGAATTCCCAGATGCCTTTTCTTCCAATCTCTCTGTTCATCTAACTTAAAAGAAATTTTTTTGCACAAGGAATTTAACATCAGAAGGACTTAAAAGTTAGACTGAAGATTATTTTATTTCAATGTAAGTGAAGCTTCTGTGGAGAGAACTAAGTCAGTAAAAGCTGAAAGATAGTACATCATGCAGCTGGGAGAAGATAATTGCATTCTTCTTTTTATGGTTAGTGGCCCTTCAGCCAGGTTGAATCAATGCATCCTGAAATCCTTACAGTATGGCTCTACCTGAAAAGAGCATCCATTTGAAAAAGGACTGATTGGGGATTATATAATATGATACAAATGTACAGTGTTTTTTAGACCTGAATATGACTGTTTCATCATTTAAACACCACTTGACTATTTCAGCCTCTACGGATGACCACAGCAATGCTGACTGCTTTGTGTGTGTGTTCCTGAGTCATGGTGAGGATGATCACATTTATGCATACAATGACAAAATCAAAATTCAGACAATCACAGACATGTTCAGAGGAGACAAGTGCCAGAGTTTGGTTGGAAAACCAAAGATATTTATCATTCAGGTAAGGTGTCTGTTTCTGAATTCAGTGGACTTAACACTGACTTGTGTCTTCCTGCGATACAGATGTCAGTTTTCCTGATGCAGTCTTTCCACAAGGCATAAAAGACAAGGATTCTTCTCTTTTTATTAGAAGCCCCAATGTATACTACTGTGAATATTATTATTATTATTACAGCTGTATTTAATAAGTAATTTTATGAAAAGAAGCACAAATTAAGCCCATGTCAGATTGACTGTCACTATATTTAATAGCAAAAACGGCAGTACCAAGGTTTTTTGAGAAAGTTCTGTGCAGCCTCGGTTCCTATTGGTCACACTTCACAGCCCTAGGCTAAGCTGATAAGCTATCAAACCTTCATTGCTTCCTTCCAGGCAAGTCCCTTTATTTGATCCTCAGTGAAGCTGGGTTTTGTGTTTGGGATTTTTGTCTGTTTTCTTTTTTTTGTGGGACTTTTTCATTGCTTGGTTTTTGTGATGGTAGTGATTATCATTTTTTGTTGTTGTTGATTGGTTTTTTTTGGTCTATGATCTATACTTGGATCTCTGTAGAATCTAAAGAATCAAATTAAGGCTTTATTGTCTCAGGAATACTGTTTGTGCTAAGTGGTCACATAAAGACCATATGTAATCTCCTGTATCTTTCCTTAATTCACAGGAGAATGAAAGTTGGGAGGTACCTCAGGGGGTCTCTGGTCCAGCCTCCTGTTCAAAGCAGAGACATGGGGTCAAACCAGGTCATGCAGGGCTTTATCCCATCTTTATCCAGATTACAATTAGTAAACTCATTTATGAACCTGGCCTTCAGCAGATTGTAACAGTAGTAGCTTCCAGAGTAATTCAAAGTATTACCTGTTTTTTCCCAAATGAAAGCTTCCTTAGGGCACAGGGTTGCTGCAAGAAGCAGCATATTGTTAATTCACCTTTAATTTGGACTCAGTCAGATTTCTGTTGTTTTTTTTTCTTAACCTGGTGCCAAAAATGGAAAAAAATACTTTAATATTTCAATTTTAAGTTCTAAGTAATACTTGGAAACATTTATACAATATACTCATCAAAAAGCTAATAACTTAGTTCATCAGCTGAGTTCTTTTCCAGCACAGTTGGCATAGCACTTACCTCTGGAAATTGGAAGAAACATCCAGATGAAACTTTTATCACTGTAAAGAAGATTCTTTTTGTTTTGTTTTTTTTAGTGGTAGTTCTGAAGTAATGCTCTTTTGTATCTTTTGAGTGTGTTCTCACCTTGTTATCCTACATGTGTAGCCATTCAGCATCCCTGACAATAGTGGGATCACTACTGACTTCTCAGAAAAAACCTTCAACAAACACATTTGAGACTGCACTACGAGCAGAAGGGTAACAGCATGTAATGATGGCTGTGCTTCAGAGCAGTAATTCAACACTGCCTTGCCAGCAAGGGGGGCAGTTCTTCCTCTCTATTCAGCACTGGTGAGGATCTGAAGTATTGTGTCCAGTCCTGAGTTCCCCAGTTCAAGAAGGCTTACTGGAGTGAGCCTTGCAAAGAGCCATAAGGATGATTAAGGGACTCTGGAGCATGTCTGATATGAGGAGAGGCTGAGAGAGCTGAACTGTTCAGCTTGGAGGAGATGGCTCAGGGGAATCTTACCAATGTTCTAAACACCTGGTGGGAGACACTAAGAGGGAGACAGGCTCTTTTCAGTAGCACCTAGGTGACAGATTAAGAGGCAACTGGAAAAAAAAAAAACCCACAAAATTTCATCTCAACACAAGAAAACACTTTTTTTTTACCGTGAGGTTGGTCAAACACTGGAAGAGGTCACCCATACAGATTGTGGAGTATCCACCTATGAAGATCCTCAAAAGCTGACTGGACATAATCCTGGACAACATGCTATAGCTAACACATGCTATGGCTGCTTGAGTCAGGGCGTTGGACTAGATGATCTCAAGAGATCCCTTCCAGTCTTAGTGATTCTGAGATCATCCTCAAGCTTTCAGTGGACTTTGTCCCCAACATTTTAAGTGACAGAGAAGTAAATGGGTCTTTCTGAAGGCAGAGTCATGGTAATGTGGGACATTTAGCTGAACAGAAGTGCCTCTGGTTAGTGTCAGAATTATCATATTGACAGTGAGCTCGGCAGGAGTGCAAGCATAACAACACTTCTCACCAACAGGCCTGTCGAGGTGATAAACACGATGATCCAGTCATTGCTCACGATTCAACAGACAGCAGCAGTGACTCCCTTCCCAATGAGACTGAAGTGGATGCAGCTGGTGTCTATACTCTGCCTGCTGGTGCAGACTTTATCATGTGCTACTCTGTGGCACAAGGTGAGTTCTGGTATTTTACATCCAGTGTCTGATACTTCACTGTAACAACCCTGAACACGTCTTCATTTTGCAATCCAAAAAATGAGAACAGTTCCAGGCCATCTGATTTACATGTCTGATAAGCAGCAACTTGTCTGGGAAAGAATGTTATGTGCTAAAGAAAAAGTGAAAGTAAATTATCGAGGTGCATTAAATTTGCCAAACAAAAGCATTGTCATCAGTCTTGCAGCTGAGCTGCCTCCTGACAGCACACATCCATCTCTTTTCCAGGAATCTGGTGGCTTATAAATTTCCCTGCACTACATGGCTGTTCTCTCCAGTCCCCCCATGTATGTTGTCCTCAGTCCCATCTGCGCTCTTATGAAATAGAGACGCAGTCCTGTAAGCTACCAATCCCTGAATCCCTGAATCCCTCTTAGCTGAGCACTACAAGTAAGGTCAAAGCCATTTTCCATCTACAATTTGCAGTGAAATTACATAACTGGCAAAGTAAGGTTTACACCCATTAGTAATTCTTGATAGACAGTAGCTAGCAAACAGTGACTCTTATAAAAGTTATTCTAAGAGGTTACATTTTGAACTACATTTGGATGTAATTTTATGTTCTTTTTCTACTCTAGGCTACTATTCTCATCGTGAAACTGTAAATGGCTCCTGGTACATCCAAGATTTGTGTGAGACCCTTAGGAAGCACGGAACTTCCTTGGAGTTCACAGAACTTCTTACTGTTGTTAACAGGAAAGTATCATATCGCAGAGTGGATATGTGCAAAGACATTAATGCTATAGGGAAAAAACAGATTCCTTGTTTTGCCTCAATGTTAACTAAAAAATTGTATTTTCATCCAAAATCTAAGTAGATTATTTAGCAGTGATGACCATTGCTATTACTTGCTGCAGAAGTAAGGAATACCATCTTAGTTGAGGAGACTTAATTGTCTGCAAAATCACTGGGATTGAACATTGCAGTTTGTATACCTAACAGTTTCTAAAATCTTAAAGCAGTTTTAAAGCTAGAATTACACCAGGGAATTCATCTCAGGGAATTTGGAAAAGTTGACCAGTACCAGACTATTAGAAGGTGCTCAGATTTTATTAGAATTGATGCTCCAGACTACTTTTTGCTTAGAAGCTTCTTACTTGACTGGCACCTAACTATGGCACATTTTACTATTTCCAAAACATTTCTAATGTTCCATTAGATTAACTTGTCTTGCTCCAAGAGCACACTTTAAAGGGAATATAGTTTTTAGTGCATTTTTAAAAAAATTTGTGGACAGGAGAATCCACAACTTTTGTAGCTTTATTGGGCTTTTTAGGCATTTTTTTATTTTCCTGCAACACTAAAAAGGAACTTAATTCCTTGAGTACAATTGTAGCATTAATATAGGATTAATCAAATAGAGTTGATTAATAAAGGGTTTCCTTTTGCTTGAATATGGTTTATGCTTGGGGCACAATTATAGCTTGGTGGTGCTTTACACATCCTCAGGAGAAAAACAGCAGTAGTGAGACAAAACCATGTGCAGCTTGCTCAGGGTGAGCTTGCCTTGTCCATCTCTCTAAAGCTAAAGCTGCTGGACATCTCTAGGCAGCTCTACAAAATATAATATATGCAAACCTTCATACTTCAGGCCTTTGGTTGGGTCAGGCCTCCTCTTGGCCCTGGAGAAGATCAAGCATACCTCTGTCACTGTGTACATAAAAATGATGGTGCATGGTCACCACAGGATTGTCACTGCTGTAGCATCAGTAATTGCAGTGGTGCTGACTTGAAACAAATATTTACATTCTTTGTTTTTTGGTTTGGGTTTTTTTGGGGTTTTTTTTTACATTATTAATTGTTCCTCTGGGGGACAACAGAGAACTCAAACTGAGCAAAGTGTCTTAATCCACTTTCCTGGGGAAAAAAAAAATCGATTTACTGGCTCTGCTTTAGTTAAGTCTTTCCATATACTACATTTTGAGTCATAATGTTGTATCTTACTACACCTGCCTTTAAACATTGTATAAATCTTGTATGTCTGAATGTTTTGATAAATTCTTTCAATAAAATGCAACAGTGAAACATAAATGATTTTATAGCAAGTTTGAGATACCTTACCTTACTTTTTCAGGACTATTTACTAAGAAAGCTTACTTGTCATGCCAATCAAACTTCACCTGTGGTGTTACAAAGAGTCAACGCACAGAGCAGGGAAAAGGAAACAGTAATTGTGGGAAAAGAATCCTTACTAGTCCATGCAGAGGTTAATTATCCTATGAGTTACTGCTGTGTTATAGTAAATGGTACTAAAAAGGCTGTCCTTGTTTGTTGTATCATTTTACCAGCAGTAAGAATGCCTCCGTTGTACTAATGAGATTTAACAAATATTTTGAAGAACTTGGCTTCAGCAGTTTCTTCATTGGGTGCAAAAAAAAAAAAGAAAAGAAAACCAAGCAAAACAAACCCAAACTATCAAGAGACCAAATAATTTTTAAAGCTGTTTATTGCAACTTTTAAAACTTTAGTGGTCAAAAATACCCAGGTGCTATGGAGTAACTAAATGTTTGTATCAGGCTGGAAAAGGCATCTCCAATATACACAAAACCCAAGTCAGTCCTTGTCACTGATTTCCTGGATGGGAAGCCTCAGGTGCAGAGGTTGGCGCAGACGCCTTAAAGATTCTTCTGTCTGCAAAAAAAAAAAAAAAAAAAGAAGGAGAATCCATCCTTCTGCTGCCTCTGTTTTACACACATGCACTTTCTTTTTTCAGAAGGCACTGGTCTTAGGCAAGGAACCAAACCCATCCAACAGAGGATGCTGAACAATGACAGACCTGCTCAAGTCATGCAGTCTCCAGAGAGAAGCATGAACCCTGCCCATCAACCCACTCACCCACACCCCAAAGTATTATTTTCCTGAAATGACAGTTGAAAAATTCATACCCTCAGGCCACTGAAAGAGCATCAAACTCTAACATTATGTCTCATGAAATTGCACCCTGATCTATGGGTTTTGAGCTAAAGTTAGAGATAGCTTCCTTTTTCTTTTATGAGACATTGAACACAGGGGCTGTCAAGATGGGATGGAGGAGTAATAATCGAGGAGTAAGAGATCTGCTACAACTATTCCATGAAGGCCATCAAATTTCTTCTAGATGTACATAACACCTTTTCCATTCAGTCACCCATATTCTGCAAATCTAAGTCTTTTACCTAAGGAATAAGGTTATGATGTCAAATGCTGAACTCTGCATGGCAATTTCCTTCCAAGGAAGGGAAGAGATTGGTTTAGCACAGCAGTGCAGCAAACATACTGTGCCCAAAATAAATGCAGCTATTGTATTAAATGGCCAAAACTGCAACATTAGAGTATGCAAAAAATTGCTGTCATGCTGATAAATTGACTTATTTGTTTTAAATTAAATTAATGAAGGTCTCCCTTTCTGATGACCTTACATAAGTAGTTTATACATCAAAGGCAAACACTGTATGATTATCTGAACAGCTGAAACTGGCTGATAAGCAATACAGTGCTTTGATAGCAAGCCTTGAGGTCAATCTTCTGTTAGCTGAGAGTTTACTGACAAAGTCTTAAGCCAGAAGCTGTATTATTATTGAAGGACTGCACTTAAATACCTCTGCTAGGTCGTCTTTGAGCTTGTTGTATCGTTCCACGTTAAAATGCTGCTTTCTGGATTTGCGGTAGAAGTAGTGAAGGAACTGCCTGTCCTTAGCATGGGGATAAATGTAGTCCTGGGGAAGGAAGGAGGACATGGCTTTGTGGTTAGCAAGGAAACTGAGTAGAGGTCAGCATATTAGAAACTCAGTCTGTTTCAGGAAGACTTACCTTGTCCAGCCCCCATGTATGTTTTGTAAAGAGGCTACATATGAAGTTATGCTCTTACGGGGGCCATAAGGGCTTTTTAAACACAAAGTAAGAGTCATTTCTATCATGTGTGAAGGAATTTGCAGTTATAATAAAGACATAGTGTGATCTTCATGACTGGAGCCACCTCAGTCAATGGAGTCTACTTCCAAGGAGTCAGAGAAAATTCAGGAACTACTTCTTGACGACTTATTTGAAAGTCCTAAGCAATGGCACCAGCAGCTGTTCAAAAAAGCTGAGTAGTAATCTCTTTATCTATCCACAAAAAGTAGGAATGGCTTAGCCCTTCTTAGAAAACAGTCAGAAGGAGTAAAACTCACATTCTGAGCCAGCTCTTCATAAAACCAGATACATCTCTCCTTTTCACTGAAGGAACCTAATTTCTGACAAAGTCTACAGATCCATTGGTATAATGGAAGAAAGTACTGGTTACTTTTCCTCATACTTCCACAACAAAAAGAGTTTTGCATCATAGCAAGTTCAACATCAAGATGTCCACTTTGAGAGAAAAGTACAGAGCTAAAACAGGAAAGAAACATTTCTCAAAGTCTTAACAGGATTTCAGAACAAGTCTGTATTATGAAGCTAAGTTAAGATCTGAGCAAACCCTGCTTCTACACAATGCCTGCTTCCTGCTCCATTTCAGCTGTCCTAGATTTACCTCCATTCATTATAAGTCATGGAAAAGCAGTCAGATTATGAAGAGTGGAGCAATAACATTTTTTCAGGCACCAAACATATTTCAGTATATTTCAGTAATGCAACTGACAGAGTTCCAAACAATTTGATACCTTGTACTGTATATACATAAACTCCAGCAAATAAAAACTGCTGTTGGGTGATTTGCTGCTGTAAGGCAGCATTCACAGCACTACCAGTTGCTCTCCCATTACTGCAGTGAGCAAGGTGCCACTTATTATGCAAAGTGATCTACAAACATTTTAAAGGAGAGACTTCTTTCCTCACTTTTCATTCCCTAGGTTATGAAATCTTACTGACAGTAGTTATGCTCAGTAGCTGGCCTGCAGTTCATGTGCAGCAATACCTGCTTGATTCTGCTTGATGTAATGTTTGTATCCAGTTTGGTCCTGATGGCAAGGCGACTTACTGAATTCTGTTTTCATCAGAGCTCAAACATTGCTATTCACAGACTGAGTTTTCCTCCTTTTCAATATTCCAGACATTTAGAAGACAAGGACTCACCTGCTTGGTAAGAACGAAGTAGGCGTAGAAAGCCATGGCACTCCCGTAGGTGATGAAGTAGGTGACTGGCTCCATGATGTCCCACGAGTACACCCACCATGTGAGCCACGCCAGTGCTCCCCCCTGAGTCGACATCAGAGCTAGGCCAACCCATAAAAGCCTGGAAGTTTTTGCATCTGCACTGTCTGTGATTCTGGCTTTCATCTAAAGAAAAGAAAAGAGGAAACACGTTCAAAAAAGCATGAGTGCTCCTCTGTTGAACAGCTCCTCAACTATGTTTTCTCCCCCTGGGCTAGATCCTTTCTCAGGATCTCCTACCAACGCCTCCTTCTGACTTACCCTGCTGAGAAAACAAAAGCACTGAAGTCCGAGGGCAACGAGATCTTCTTGCCATTGTGCACCAAGAATTCCTGTTTTTAATCTCCCCTTTGCACTGCTAGGGACCTATGGCTGTTGGATTTCCATTTACCATTCAAGGCAGTTCTGGGTAACACTGAGGTTGGCCCTCATAGAGCAGAAGTCCCATTGTCCACTATCCTAAGCCACGGATGATGTCAGCCCCACTGCTGTGGTTTTTTGCTGTCATGGGTATTCAGAACTCATTAAAGCAACAGGTGACTTTAGTTGACATTTCAACGAATGGCCTTTCAATCTCAATACTAGCCATGTTCATGACAGCTTTCTCCAGGTGTTGTCCCCATTAGTGTCCACAAGAGAACTAAAAAAACTGAATTGAAAATAATTCACATTCTACTTGAGTTGATGTCGTTTACGTAACAAACAGAACAGACACACCCTAGCAATTCATGCTGATTTTCTTCTGTCATAGGACTTACTTCTGATGAATGGAAATGTTTTTGAGTTAAAATAAAAGAACCCCCACTTTCCAACCTGTTCAAGAGGCAGCAGCTCTCCTTTTAGATAGTCCAGTTTCTGTAGCAATTCCCTCTCTTTCCTGATCTGGTGATCTTCTAAATGTAGAGCCACAAACAGTCTGTGAACCAAGGATTTGATATCTTCCAATTCAGTAGCATGCTCACTGCTCAGCTTATCTGCAAGGAAAATATTTGTCATATAAACCATTTCAAGAACAC
The DNA here is from genome assembly GCA_013397295.1 of Polioptila caerulea. Lineage (NCBI taxonomy): Eukaryota > Metazoa > Chordata > Aves > Passeriformes > Certhiidae > Polioptila > Polioptila caerulea. The sequence continues at coordinate 1,086,106 of VYXF01011024.1, forward strand.
ACCCTTCTTCATTCTCTCCCCACCTCCAACACCAAAAGCAGGACCATCCAATGGCAAAAAGACAAACACCTTTCTTCCAGGTCCCAATTTTCTGAGACTTCCCATGCCTTTCACTAAATGAAGTAAAGGAGATGATCAGTTATTAAGGATTGCTCTTACCTTTTACAGGAGGTGACACACTGTATGCTGTGTTGTTGATAACAAGTTTAAAGTCATTCATCAATAAGACCTCCATCAAGGTTGCATCAGAGACCTTGGTACCATCTGCAGAAGAAAGATTTCAGTTCTAGATCACTTATCATGAGGAGTTTTAAATATTAGCAGATAATCCTGTAGAAAAGTGTTGGGGTTCTTCACTAACAATGTTTGGAAGCAACTACTTCTAAAACTGGTAGCTAATACTAAACAGTCAGGAGGAACACATGGTATATGATTCTTGGGGCTGTGCAGGAAATGGATTTGAACATTGATGCACTGGAGAACCCTTTTCTACTTTTTTTTTGTTTTGTTTTTAATGGAGAAATTTACATGAATGGTAAAATTTTACCTGCAACTTTACAGCTCCTACCAAAAAGGAGCTCTGGATTCATTAGCAGGAACATGTAACAGTGGCTGCCAGGAGCACGTTGGGGTTCAGATGGCCCAAGAGGCCCCAGAGCCACACACCACTGCTGATGGACACATCACTGTGGCATGAGGGTTTGAAAAGCCATGGAGCAGCTGCCCCACAGTAGCTGTTTGAGATGATTCTAATTTTCTGTACACAAAAAAGACACATTTCCCTGCCCTTGCCAAGGGCTAGGCAGCTTTACTCCCAAGATGAATAACCAAACAGGCTACAAAATACCAAGATTTTTGTATGTAGATATTTGTCACAGTGCTGCTGCCCCAGCTTCTCCACCTGTCCCCACACATCCACTACAGAAAGGTTCCACAGACAACCCTGCATCTGCAATTATTTGTTCACCAGAACCCTGTCCTCAGGCCCCATCTGATGAGGCTTGGACTACTGAACTCTGCAAGCAAACGCCCCAGCTGGCTCACCTGCCTACTCTGTGTGGGTAGCAAAGCAAACCCTGACGCTGATCACTTTCAATCCAAAATTTTAATGTGCCAATCCACTCACTTCTTTTTTCTTTTCCAGTGTAATAAAACATCAAGGCTCATTTGCATGTACATTATTAAGGTGACATTTATAATTCTTTCCATAACATTTAGGGGAAAAATGCTTTTCAAAAGAAGAGCCAGACAGGCTCATTGTTCTGGATGTTCTGAATACAACTCTGATTTATTAACCTGTGCAACCTTTTATTAACCGAAAAGAAGAAAAGTTTTGAGGAAAGGGAGGTATTTTATTTTAGAAAATTCCCCACAGGCTTTAAGCAAAGGCTGCTTTGAATCCTGTACCTAAACACAAGTGTTCCAATGTGGACAAAAGGTCATTTTTTGTCTAAAAAACGTTTGCAGGTCAAAAATCAAATCCACAGAAAATGAAAGCAAGTCATTATACACAGCACTGATGACTTCAGTTAAGGTTAGGCTTCATATAATGGTTAAATGACACAGAAGTGTGCCTACACTAAATCAAGGCCTCATAATTCTTCTTTAATAATGAATGTTTAAGTTCAGCTCTCAGTACTTGACCAATAGTTTCTCTTTACAGTATCAGTTTCCTAATAAATTAAACATCTCAACTGTTCTATAACATCACAATTGCCCGGCACTTGACAAATACAGAGCAGAGAACTATTTTGAGTCACCGTTTTAATTTAAGTATTTCCAAATCAGAGAGGATGAGTGTGTGTTTAAACAGATCAGATGAGGTGAAAACAACTCAAATTCTTCTCCACTTTGGAATCCACTTCATATCCATGCCAAAAATGCCAGACTTGAAGGTTTCTTACAAGAATCACTTCATGCTTCACAAGTGACCCATGTTTGCACTGAAGCAGGAATAGTTAGCTTTTGCTGACATAGCAGAGAGGAAAGCAAACCAACAGTGAATCCCAAACACTCCTGTCCTGCACAACAGCAGTACCCAAAGGTTAACTGCTGCCAGCACAAGTTCCCTACAAAGAAATCCTTTGTAGGGAAAAACTTCTGTGTTAAAGGGAAGGCCAGCTGCTCACAATGACCATTTCTTACAGTGGCTTCTGAAAATAAAGAGTCTTTTAGGAAATAATCTTCAAGAGAATTTTCTACTTTTCCTCCCTAGCACACACTGTCAAAACCAAGCAAAACAAGACCAAAAAAACCCAACACCAAAGCTCCTGTGTACATGATGCTCCTGAAGCTCATGTACACACTGGGATCCACATAGATCACATCTCCACAGCTCCAGAGGACATCAATAAATTGCTCTGTGGGGTATCTTCCTATTCTACTAAATTTACTAAATTTACTAAAAAAGCAAAGTAAAGCAGCTATCATGAGGTCTGTGGCTTTCTGACCTTCTGGGAACATCAATCTATTTTCAGTTTCTTTAAAAGCCCCTGCAGCCCTCTGTAGTATAAACCAGAGAGAAAAGAATGCTATGAATCCATCCAGCTATGAAACCAGAGCAGCTTTCATTGACACCATCCTTTCTTCTGCTTATGTGTTACCTGCTGTTAAATAAATCTTTCCATAGATATGTAGGTATCCTTTTTTTTCTTCCTTTTTAGGCATGTGAGCGGGGAAGGGGAGAAATAGACACTTTTAATTAGCCAAATTCAAGTATCTATCTACCAGATTCAGACAAAAAAACCTACATCTCAATTCTAGTTTTAAGATTGAATCCTCCTCTAGTACCAGGGCACGGGTTGCAAGAGCACTGCCAAAATACAGACCAAGTTTTCTTTGAAATAAAATGGAGAATAAGGGTAATTCAGTTTTTTATCAACAGGCAAACCAAAGAGACAAAATAGAAGAGGACACTGAGCAAAGCTTGAGAAAATTATCTGAAGACTTAGGACAATTGGATAAACAGGATAGTACAAGGAGAAAAGTCCACACCGATGCTAAAATACCAGCTACCTCTTGACCCTAGCAATCAGCTTCCTTTCACCTCAAGGACCCTGAAATAATTTATTCCAGCTGATAAATGAAAACTCCTCAATGTCTTAAAAAACTGTCCTTTACTATTGCACACATTATCTGGTTGCTTAGCTCTTGAGTTTTTCATACACAAGTTTGTAGCAAGGCAAATGGATTCTTTTAGCTTTTGGTAACACTGAACATCTGGCAGGCATCACATCCAATAGCCCAACAGGTTGTCTTTTAAGAATGATCATGGAGGACCAGGCAAGAAAGAGACATCAATGAAATCCAGAGATACTTATTTAAAGACAGCGTTACAAAGGGAAACTAATTGAAAAAGATAAAAAGGACACTACTGGGATAAAAGGAGAGTTACAGTAATAGACCCAATTCTGCATTTTTAATCAGCCTTTTCAAGAGGACTCAGTTATTAACTCTGAAATAATAAACCCCAGAAGCATTCAAGAGATACTCCAACAGCAACAGTGCTAAATCTGATGGAGGGTTGAACTTCTGCTCCAGAAGAGAAGCACAGTCCATTTAAAAAGGAATGCATTTATTTCAGAGAATAACAGAAACACGAGATACCTGTTGCAAAGACTTCAGCTCTCACAATTCCTTTATCTTCTCTTTGCACATCCTGCAGGAATGCTCCTACAGTGGTTGCTACTGGCTTGACAGTGAACTGACAGCGTTCACTTCTTGTGGGCAACATAAGAGTTATCACAGGAAGACCATGTCTGTAATTAATAGCTACTTCTGGGGGGTAAAAAAAGAAAACCCAGTGAAAAAGTTGCATTGAAAGTTGCAGTTTAATGCAAAGCTGTTTTTAAAACACAGGATAAATAAGGAAAAATTACACAAAACATTTCTAGATTTTTGAAAATCAATATAGTACTTCTATTTCTGGAGGATACATATAAAACCATGCAACTACTGTGTCCTCACAGACTCTCATAAAATAAATAAAAAGCTTGTTGACACTGATAGGAAGGGGGAAAAGTTGCTGTGAAAGCTTACCATCAGATGGCACCAGCGTGCTGTAAGGTGCTCCTTCCCAGCTCCTGCAAGCTCCGGTGCGCCTCCAGAGTCCCACCTGCTGCATGGACACAAGAGAATTTGCCTCAGAATAGTTAGGGTGCAAGGTGTACCTGGTTAAAGGCAGCAGCCCGCCTCTCACTGTGATCTGCTTCCGTGTGACCTGACATCAGAGGTGTCTGCCTGAAGAAAAAACCCTGACTTGGCAATTCTATGTAAAAGGTGAAACCATCCTTACAGAAATCATGATTTGAGCTAAAGGTATTACGGCATTGCCCATAGAAAAACTTTTTGTATGTTGTGGTTTAATTAACTCAAGGAAAAAAGGGAAGGGGAAGGAACGAAATGAAAAAAAATTTCAGAGTTTCCAAAGTGCTTCATGCAACTCTTGCAATAAAACCTCTCCTCTCCCCACAAAACAGCCACTTGAAAAACCTCTACCTCATGGTGCCTAGAGGCAGAATTCCACAGTGCAACTTCCAACAGAGGGCACAGCTTCAGTGAAGACTCACTACTGAATTGTGAACAACAATCAAATATAAAATATTAAGGGACTGAGGTCACTACCTGTTGCTTCATAATTATACATTGCCTATCAAAAGCTGGCTGTTGAGATCTGTGCTGCTAAAGGACAGTAACAACAATACAGCTTGAAGATCTTTTATGTTTTAAATATGAATGGCTGTTTCAAGTGCACGCTGAGAGATGCTGCTGCAACTACCAGCACTGCTATGCTCTGGTACCACACTGAAGGAGGCACAGCCAGATGCAGTGAGTGTCCTCTGTGCCCTGGGATAGGGATGACAGCGGGTTTGTGAACCTGCAGGGTGTCACGCCAAAGCTTGCCCCTTCCAGAGCCACAGGGGAGAACCATCAATACACTGCAACACAGTCCTATCAAAACACAGAAGACAAACTGCTCTGATTAGACCCATTACTCAAAGCTGTCCACCCAGGCTGTGGAAGGTGCAATGTCCTTTGCTTCCACAGCTCACCCCCTGGACAAGGAGAGGAACAATTTTATTGAAGCGATTCCACACAGCAGATGTTATTGCTAAAAACCAAGTGTAACAGGTAAAAAGAAGGAAATCACATCCCTGGATAAGCCAGTTTAAAAAAAACTGTGCATGGGCTGGACCAAGGCCTGGGATCTGAAATATGATAGCTGGGGAAGGTGGAAAACAACGTGGAGAGAGATGATAAAGATCGATTTTCCCCCGGTGAGCTTTATAGCTCATCTTTCTGAAGGCCAAAACATTTCAGAGTCTGCAAGATAATATTCTTTGACAAGGTAGGAAAACAAAACTCTAAATGCACAAGGCTCTGGCTACTCAATATGCCAAACACTGCTCGCCACATTCACATGATTTATTTGTTTTTAAAGAAACACAACCTTGGCTGTCTGGATAAGAATATGCTATTAGGTTAAATGAAAAGATCATCTATAAATGAATCTGTGTGTTTCATAAGATGCTGATGCTGCCCTAACTTTTTACCTGGAACAAGCACTTTTCAGGATTTAAAGAAAGTAAGCGATTCTGGGAGTTTTCAACACTGAGAAATTTGTGTGTCGTAAACTTCAGGCATCAAAGACAGTCAGAAACCTAGACCAAATAGCAGAGTATCTCAAACACAGAAGTGCTGCTCAGAAAAAGGTAGACAGTAGGAGCGCAGGAATGCTGACAGCCACCCAGAGGTAGGATGTAAGTTGTCAGTTTTCTTCAACAGAGCAAGAGACTTTCACAGGAGCAGGGCAGGACACAGCCCAGCTCACCAGTTCCCACCCCACGGACAGGGGGCACCTGCACCCACAAAACATTTAGGAACACACAGCCTGGAGCAGGGAGACAGCCCTCAGAACAGGATCTGCTTTGGAACAGTGTGCAGGAAAACTCAATAGCTTCGAATGTAACAGCAACTGTTGTTTCTTCAGGGGGATATACAAGGGATAATAAGGAACTACTTTTTTTACAGACAATGTGTAACTTCACAATCAGTATCTAGATACTGATGCCCCAGGCAATGAACTGCACCCTGGCTGTATTTGAAGGTTACCCAAATCAAATTCCCAACAAAAGAAATTAATTATCTACTTTACTTATAGCAGAAGCAATGAATTCAACAATTAAAATATATTAATATATTAATTGAAAATACTTATTAAATTACATTTAATGAAATAAAATCTTTAATGTAGTTAATTCTATTTTTCTGTAGATTTTGACATTACCATTCATGATTCAGTGAAATAGTCTCTATATACTGGAGCTTTTATTTTTCAATTTTAGATTGTGTTTTAATGCAGACTACCCATTAAAATCACATGCAAAAAATAAGAAAAGCAAAAGCCACAGAGCCATGGATTTGAACTAATATACAAATACTTAACACTTTCCATATTAGCTCTAGATTGATGAATTGGGAAGCATGAAGGGCTGGGTTACTTCCTCCCTCTGTTTCCAGATTTAAATCTCCACTTTCAGTAAAGTTATCAACACCATTAGCTTGTGCCCTACAGCCAAATCATTGTGCTCCTTTTGAGATGCTTGGAATGACCCCTTATCCTACCCCTGGAAAAGAGATGTTAGTCAGCAAGCATTGCAGCTACAAGGAAGACTTCAGCTATGGGCTCAAAACAGAGACTGCCCTCACAGCACCACAAGTGAGAGCTGAAACAGGAATGTGTGCCCTGAATCAACTGCATCACAGCCTTGGAGAATCTGTAAAGAGCACAGCATACTACTAACAACTCTTTTATATGCCAGTGTGCGAGCCACTTGGCTAATTCCTCTAACCATACAAAGGCTAAGCAAGCTGTTCTACATCTTCCTGCAATTTGAACACGTGTGGCAGGACATGGCTAAAACACCTCGAACACAACCACAGTTATGCTCAGGAGTCAAAGGCTCATGAACAGTATTTAGCTGTGAAACACTTCTTCTCCCTCAGCTATACCTGCTTCCTAATGCAAAATACCAAGGAGCAGCAGTTGGCCACAACTCTTGACTCAGTTCAAGGCATGGACTCTGCTGGGAGTGAATTCTCATGAGAATTTAAGGCCCAGAGTGTTAATGGCAATTAAAATAACCCAACATATTCTGTTAAATTACCAGTTGGTATAAAACAGAAAATATATATGCAGTTTAAAGAAGCACTTCCTCTGCTAAGGACGCCTCTGGTCTCTAACAGCAGAGAAGTTGCCACTGCTAAAGTCAGAGTGGAAATTTCAACAATCTGGTGGTTTACAGTGAAGCTTTATGGACTAATGCAGCAGCATAACTGAGCTGGAAAACCAGGCAGCCAGACATGACGAGTGGGAGAGACGGGAATAGAAATACTGTATTTTTCACTTTTGAGAGTGACAAATGACTGAACCTACCCACACTGCAGTTTCTGAAACTAGCTGTTCCAAATAGTCTCCCTCTTATGGTGTTGAGTGATTGATCCCACAAACTTAAGCTCAAATTCACTTGTGACTAGTTATGTCTAAGAAGATGGCATCACTACCAGTATAGGAGGTGACATGAAAGCCTCTGATCTTCCTCAGCACTACATATGCAAACAGTAACCTCATCAGGAACTGCAACTTGTCTTCTGTAGAACATTATAATGTGGGTGGGAAGAGAGTGAACATGGAAATAAAGTATTTTTCACATTAAAAAGTCATCTTGAAAATTGAATTCTACTAAAAATGTTATTAGGACACTTTCTGAGAACACTTTTTGAGTTATTGTTTACTTAATTTTGACTTACCACACCAAAATATTGTAACAAATCTGAATAAAAAAGCAGCTAGCCAGCAATCATATTTTTGAAATTTTTGTCTTTGCTTATATGCATCTTGGAAGATATGGTAGTTTTTCTTTGTTATTTCAAAAGTAAAAAAAAATGTGACACTCCTTCAACATTCATGTTCCAAATAATTTGCATATATTAGAGAAAGCAACCAAAAAAGTGTCAGCTCAACTCTGCCCTCTTCTTGAAGGGACACACAATACTATAAAGTGAAATATTATAGTCCTTCACTGTGAGATCCTTTTGAGAATGCCTCAAGTCAAAACTCATGAGTAGTCTTCACAAAAAATAGTGCAGACTGTTATGTGAATGGTCTCCCAATGTCCTCATCTCCTTCTCTGAGGCAATGATAAGAATCCAATACAGAAAAGTACAATAATAAAATGCCTTACTCCACAAAGCACAAACATTTTACCCTTAATTACACCGCAGCAAAACACATTCTAATTAAAACATATTTTGCAGTGTGCTTTTCCAGAGTAATACAGTGTTACAGGCAGAAGAGGAGAGCTCAGTTGTCTCCTGGAGTCCTTGTCCAACACCTGGTACAGCTCCCTCCACACAGCTACTGAAGGAGGCCTGCAGGAAAGGCGCAGGAAGAGACAATTCATGGAGCAATTAGTAGTTGCAATGCCTAAGAATGAATTTTGGGGCTTTATTTTCCCCCGAGTGTCACCAGACAAGCCAACATCCCCAGTATCCATTGTTCTCCTCACGTGCTGATCTCACCCAGTTTGTGAAGCAGAGTGCAGGACAAGTCACCTCCCTGGATGCTGCCTGCTTGAAAGGGCAGGAGAATGAGGGCAGGTACGGGTTAACCACCCTTCACTGAAGGCATGTGCTATAAATAGCTATGTATATTTTCCATAGTGACTTAGATGTTTTTCTGATAAACACACTTAGAAGTTCTCTGCAGACTAAGGATGTCAGCTCCTGTGATTCTCTGAGGGAAACTGACTGAGATTCATTAATTACAGACTAACAATCTGCAGTTTCAGAATAATCTACGGACATTTCAGACTGGTTTAAAACTAAGGGAAAGGAGGAAAGAAAGCAAGTGTTGCCACAGTCTACTGAGCTTGTAGATTATGCACAACAAAGCTAACCAAAAATTAATCATTGTTCTGATCAAATTTACAAGAAGTACGCATAAGGTATTTCCTTTTTTAAAATGAGTCACTAAGGCCATTTTGGACAGATCTGCTGTTAAATTTCAGTGCTGATTGTGTAAGCAATCCTACATGATCAGGAAAATAAATCATATGGATCCTTAACAACTACTTACAATCATTTTACAAGTGCCCATTTGAGATACAGATGATTTCTCCCTTATTAACTTTTCATTTGTCTTTTCTTACATTGAAAGGATTTTTCATTGTTCACTGGTCCCAGAACTGATTTAGATGATCATGCAACAACAGCCTCAATGCAAACAGCAGCTTCAGAGCACACCACTCAGATTTAGCCATCACTCAGGTTTTTGGGAGCCCAACAGAATAAACAAACAAAATCCCTACAACAGACACATCACTCATTCTGTCATAACACCCCTATACCAATACACCAGTTTCAGCCAAGAAAGATACTTTTGACACTTGGGAGAATTCATTTCTCTTTCCTAGGACAAAAAACCAAAAAAGAGGACAGATTTTTTTTTTTACTTTCCTGAGAGACAGCTTTCCTCTCTCAAATGGGCCATGCAGTGAATACCTTCTCCCAGTGTAGGAACTACACTGCAGCATTTATATTTCAATCCATTTTTATTTCAAATCTTTCAATGCAGCTAATTCAAAATCTGCAATATTTTTTAACCTCTTCCTCAGTACAAATCCACTGTGAAAGAAGTAATCAGCAGGTCTCTTCCAGCAAAGCAGTAGTTTCAACATAAGTATGTACGTTCCAGTGATCTTGAAGAAGCAAGAGCAATACAGGATTCATGGCTTTTCCTCAAAACTCACTTGCCTTACAGCACTGTTAAAACCCAATAAAAGAGCCCAAGCAACCAAAATTTTGGTTTCATGAGCCTGTTATTTTTTGTGCCTTTATCATCCCTGCTGATCTTTCATTTCCTGCCTCTGCTCAGATTCCAAGAACAGCTGCCACCAGATTTAATCAGCCAAACATTACCAATGACCAAAATGACAGCTATGATAAGAAGTACATTGAGGCAACTGGCCACCAAGAACCTCTTTTATGAAGGTCCAGCAGGTCAAACCCACCACTGCAGAGGGCTTTTGCCAGGGAGACCTTCCACCTAACCTCCTGCTGGGCAGGTGTGCATCCTCCAGCTGCATTCTGCTCCCTCACTTCTCCTTTGTGCTCTCTCACCCACTCCCTGCCCACATGCACACCCCACTCCACTGGGTGCATGCACATGGGGAGAGAATCCCTTGTGCAGCAGGGGCAGAAGTCCCTCTTCTTGAGATGTATCTCACTGGGCTTATCTGACTCTACACCAGGCACCTGTGGATGCAGAGCTTAAGGGAAACACCAGGATGTGCATCCACATCAGTTTTACAAGCCATAAAAACAGATGCTGAAAACACTGACATTTAAAGCAGGCTGAAATTAAGCCTCGCCCTCCTCTAACCAAAAGTATGAATTCAGTAACTCCTCACCGCAGTGACTCCTCACTGCAAAGAAGCAACACCAGAAGCGCTGAGGAGATGAGGAGGATGAACATCAGCTGAACAGCATCTGCCTGCAGCGTCTTCAGGGGGCTACTCTGAAGGTACAGATATGCCTCCTTTTCAAAACAAGCCAAGCTCCAAAAACAGGCCTAAAACCAAGACAGCTGTGCAAGCCAAGTGCATTTTTAGGAGCAACACCATTGTTTCTTATTATCAAACCTTTTTCTTCTCTTCCTACAAAGAAAATCAGATCTTAAATCTCTTCCGACTCTGAAGTTTTATGTTATTGGAAATATGGCATCTTCATCCAGTTTCAATGAAGTCTGCTTGTCTGAAAGCTGCTGTTCTTCCCAATCTACTTTATTTTCAGAGGGAAAGACAGAATGCAACACCTAAAAGGTATTCTGCAAATCAGACAGGGCTAAGAATTTGAGAGGGAGGGATTATAGCATGAAAATGTATTTGTGCTTTATCAAAAGCAAAAGCAAGCCTACATCCAAGAGCTGTACCATCTGTTCCCCAAAATTGTCTAGGTCAAAAGACTGATTTGTCAGCACAGACAGGATTTTTAATTTGTCCCACAGAACAGATCTTTGCTCTTGTGCTGTGCCTTTTGGGAAGGCATGCTGATCTGGGAAATGTTGCAAAACGTTAAGAGTAAGAAGAGTGACTTTTTTTAAAAAAATACACTTGTATGCTATTAGATAAGAAAATGGGCTTGCTGCACATTTTCCAACTGTATCTTAATGTACACAGCTGCTTTCAAGTTTCTAAAAAAGAAAAAAACAGCTCAAACTCTTCTAACTCTTCTCTAGGAATAACATTATTTGTTCAAATTGCTAGACAAGAAAAAGCATGTTTAAATTTCAGCTAAAATGAGATAACAAGAGACACAAGGATGTAAAGTCAGATTAATACACTTACATATTTATCAAAATTACAGCCAAGGCTTCCTTTTTGCTCACAGAACTTTTCAGATTGAAAACACTCAGCAGGTTGTAGCATGCAGGAAAAAGATGATGTAACTCAGAAAACTGAACTGCTTGTCAACATTTTCATTTATAACAGACATTTCTATTTACAACAGAAATAACCCTGTCCCTCCTCCCCACAACTCAACAGAATTAGGTTTTCATATACCTATTCATATACAAGGATGTACTTCTCTTTTAGGGGCACTCTTTCCCCAGGCTTTTCTTTACTCAACTGCAGATTTCAAAAGCCTTAAGGCATTTACAGCTTGGCTAATAACGAAGAGACTGCTTGGAAAATTTGACTGACTCAAGGCTTAGAATTAGTATCTGATAGATGTGTGTGAAAAAGTCCATCAGAATTACCAGCAGTGAAGAAATTCCCAGTGATCCAGCTTTCAACAAGCTTTTTAGCAGGTAACACACTTCAGAATTTCTCCATCAAACAGATCTTGGAAAAGGAACCACCTGAGCAGCTGCTGAAATGCCCCAGGCAAGGAAAGCTGACTCTTCACCACATCCCTTCCATTCCTCACCCAGCCATCTCTCCAGCAAAGGGTTTCTGTCTCTCTCCAGCTGGGGATGTTCCCCATCTTGTCCCCACCCCAAGGCCTCCCCCAGGGTCCGACCATAAGCCATGAGAAACCACAATACTCCCCAAAACCAAAGCAATCATTTCCCCTGCTCAATTGTATCGCTTTTCTTCCAGTCTCTGAAAATTTAACTGCTCTATTCCATGAAATAGCAGAGAAACTTTGCTCTCTTGAAGAGAATTTCCCACACCTAGCAATTTCTCCTGCCCAAACACCATCAACCCAAAGGCAGAACTTTTATTGGCAATGCAGACAGTTAATTATTATTTGGAGACACAGGAAAATGTTAGGGATCAAATCTATAAAAACAGAAGACAGTAATAGTTCATGTCTGGCTCAGTCACACCTAGATTTGCTCTAAATTATAATGGGACTATCTTTTGTTGCACTGTTAGTGAGGTTTCTCCTTTTTCTCCCGCCACAACAATTCCAGAAATGCTTTGTCTGTATCGTTATTCTAAAATAGCACATCATATATTGATGGTTTCAGAAACACCATCATATTTCCTTTTTTTTTTTCATTAAAGGTCTGCAATTAGACGAGCCCAAACACTTAAGAACCCATGTTTTTTTGCAGGCAGCTGTAAACACCTAACTTTCCAAAGGGAAAACACGTATTTCTTCTGATTGCTTATCTAACAAAAAGCCTCAAAAAACCCAAAACAAAGGAAAGATAAAGTAGGAGCAGAACAACAAAACAACCGACAGACTAGATCAAATCAAATGCCTTTCTCTATTAGCAGCTGGCATTAGAATGTGGATAAAGCAATTCCAAAATGGAACTTGATTTATATTCCAGCTTTATATGCTGTTAGACTCCTGTGGATGCTCAAATTACTTGCAGGGAGTACAGGACACACTTTTTACCCTTGTTGGAAAGTAACCCAAGAAAACAAAGGCACAAGAACAGAAGTAAACAGAGACTCATAATACTTTCCCTTCTGATAGTTTCTAATGAATAATGTTTTTCAAACGTGTCTAGGGCAGACACCGTGTGAACATCCACAGAGAGCAACCAACTGCAAACTTAAAATCACAGCTTCATAGAAACTTCAACAGGTGGGGTCAGAAACCACAGAGCTGCCATTTAATAGAGCCTGACAGGAGAAACATAACTAACTAAGAAATCAGACAAAACCAAAGGAAATAAACATTTCTAAGGAATAAGATCAAAGGGGCAACTACAAACGCATCAGTTTTAAGAGCTTCCAGCCTTCATGCACGCTTTGCAGAGCAGTTACAACAAACTGGGTTTAGCAAGACCAGCACTTTATAGAAGAAGGCAACTTCATTCCAAGTCCTTATCCGAGATCTACATTAACAGTTTTAAAACCACAAAGCTCATCTAGCAGGCAAGCTCAAAATCATCTATCTGTTCTCTTGAAAGAGACCTCTGCTGGGAGAAGTAGCCTCAAGAGCATTCCTGAGAGAAAAGTAGCCACAGCAGAGGTATCTAGAAGATCCAACTCTGACATGAAACACAAACGTGCTGCCAAGAGTGCAGAGGCCTTGCCAGCCCAATAGCTCAGCAAAGGCCCCAATGAACATGAATGTTCCTGGTACTTCATGACTTGTGTCTAAGGACCCATCCCTCCCAAACACTTGTCGACAGAGGTCTCAACACTGCCATTCCCAAAGAGACACACCAAAATGTTGTCAGATGTCAAAAAGGAAATATTTTTGCTTTATTTTTAAATTTTCTTTTGGACATCTATGTTCTCACACTGCTTTCAAGAAGCTATTTTAATCTAAAATGGTCAAATGGCTGTGGCTCTGATGATACTGTGCACTTCTGTGTTTCAGCTGTTGGTATCAATCTTCGAAAAACATAATTTAGCTGAACCAGCGACTGAGTGAACTCATTTGCAACACCAAATCCATCATAGATAGATTTTTACCTTCTTCCTGCAGGAGTAAAAGCACAAAGCATACAGACAGCAATGAAATTTTGGAATCAACAACCAATACTGGTTGTGATACACTGAGCTATTGTTCTGACCTTCAGTTTTACTCTGTACAACATGCTTGCACATTTATCCCTTTCTACAGAGCAGGCAAAGCAAACAAAAAAATTAAGTTTTCCTGTAGAGCTTTCTAATGTTTTTTCCTAAAGCTTATTATCACAAGAAGAACAATCACCATTAGTACAAGAAGATGAAAGGCTCAGTGTGGATTCCCCGGATGGACCAGAACCTATGTTCCGATGTGCCTGCTGTGTCTCCCAGGGGGAAAGGAAGCAAAACTGCATGTTAGCTGCTCACTTTTCACCCCAGAGCCTTTGAACTCCAGCCAATTAAAGCTGTTCTATTTCCTCTTCCTCTGTTAATTCAATCAGGACATGTATCTGAAAGACTGATTCAACAGACAGGGCAAGAATCTGAATCTTTTGAATGCAAGGTTTACCGTGTGTTTTTAGGATTTTACTGCTACAGCAAACAAGAATTCAATGCCACACAGAGCAAGCAGGCAGTAGCCCAGAGCTGTTGCTCTTTTTCTCCTCAAGCCTATAGTAACACCAATATATATACTGGATGTAGTCATCCTGCCTTCCAAGAGAAGCAGATCACTGTAACAGTGATTGTAAGGCAGAACCCCTTACCCAGCTCCATCTTTGGGATACATTTAAATGCAGGTGCCATCTAGGAATCAGACTCCTGCACAGAGCAGAATCTCTAGCCAGCAGCACTGACAGAAATGATGGTGGCAAGTTTTCTCTAAGCTACCTCCAATAAATCCTTTCAGGTTGTTAGTTAATAAAGTTAAAGCCCAGTTTTGTTCCTAGACTCCTAATTGAGTGTAAGCATCTTATTCAGGGAAAGTACTACTAGAGGAAAACTCTAAAATAAGATAAATTCCACAAAACACTCTACAACAGGTTGAAATATTTCTAGCCTGTACTCCAAAACAAGCCACAACACTGTCCTAGAAAATGAATGGTCTGTGGTCATTCTATTTATCTTCACCTCACTCCCAGTCCAACTACAAATAACTTAGAATTGTGGATTTTGACATATGCATCATTAATGCTTTACTACTCAGAGCAAGCTGTAATGCATACTTGCATTCCAAGGACCTGAAAACTACTTAGTTCCTAATCTTGGAATTTTAACACAGGATCACTGGAAAATTATTCCTTCCCTCTGTTACACAAATGCGTATATACAAAGAGATTTCCTGCCAGGAAAATATTCTGCCACCATACTTTGACATTAAGTATCAAAGAATACCAAGTTTGGCTTATTTTGTAAAGCATTATATACATCCAGTTTATGAAGGAAGAAAAAAAACAGTTGGGAGAAGTCAACCGGTGTTCTAACATGTCACATCAAATTTCTCTTGAAGCAGCAGAGAAATTCATCCCTAAAACACTAACGCAGAGGGACAACATGTATTTTTGATACATCAACCAAACCATTTCCTGGAAAGCTATTAATTGTAAATCGGAAAAAAGTATATAAAATAGAATTCAAAATTACACTTAGTCCTTAAAAATTATAGATCCTGTTTCTCCCTTGTTTCAGTTTTGGTTTGAAGGAAGGTGTGGGGTACAGGCTTGTATCAGAAGCTGCAAGAATTCCTTGTTATGAAGAAATCTAAAGCGTCTTCACAGCACTAATAGCTTTTTAAACCCATTAGCAAGGCACCTGTGTTATCTATCTCATTAATTGGCACTTCTGAATTTCCAAGCGACTTAGTGTTTTCCAGGTGAAGTTTCTCAGTTCATCAGGGGCAACTCAAAGCCTTACTAACTCTGCCAACAGAAGAAGAGGAAAAACCCCCTATAATTAATGTCCCCCCTGAAGGAAGGACTATTATACAGAGTAACGAATGACCTGGTTTGGTTTGTTTTTTTCTCGTAGTGTGGTTTCCTAGAGGAAAGAGAAACAACGATACCGCATGTCTGCCTACCAAAGTCAGTTTCCAGTAAGATTTAAGATCATTTAATTAAGCAGCTTACCACGCAGTCAGAAACAGTTAACAAGTGCTCAAAGATCCAACAGCCTGCATTGCCTCTACTGGGACACACGATACTTTAGCACATTAGGGATGTTAATTTTAAATTAAATATGATGAGAGAGGTTACTCAAAACTAACATTTAATATCTGCTCACTCCTGACAGCACACTTGTTACCCCGCACCACCAAAACAGGGGGAAGGAGCAATGTTTGTCAGGAGCAAGGCTGAGCTGTTCCACCTTGGTGTGTTTACCCAGTACCTTCTAACAACAATTAATTTGTATGTAAAGTAGCTCTAACATGTTTTTCTGTGCATATGGACAAAAGTACCCCCAACCAAACAAAGAAACACTTTCCTCCTGTATTTCCCTGTCAATGAGGAAAGACTGCCATCCTCCACAAAGGTCAGCAGCAGGCTGGCCAGCGGAATGGGCACTGGAGCACTGCAGATACCGCTGTGCAGAGTCCGTGGCCTCTCACAAAGCCTGAGTTCTGGCAGGGTAAGTGCACTCTGGGCACCATATTCAAAGACAAGCTCTTCTTGGAATAATCAAGTTATAACAAAGGTGTTGTCAGAAGCATGGAAAAGATGTGCAACTTACACTGAGAAACCACTCTTCTGTAGGAAAATGGTTTAATAAACTGCCTAATATACCCTTCATCTTTGCTGCATTTTTCATGGTTTTTTTCCTAGAGTCCTTTTGCAAGCTCTTCCCAGTCTAATCTGCCCTTGGACAAGGATAGCACAGACTGTTCCCAGAGTCTATTCTAGGAGTATATCTTTCATTCCTCAGCAAAGGTACTGATTTGAACATCCATAAAAGTGAAAGAACCAAGCTGACGTATTCTCTGCCATTCTACAGTGCAGCAATTTTCTTCCTGCTGGCAATGCAAGCAGGTGAGCTGGAAGTCAGACCAAGTGGTAATTCTGATTTTGTCTTACTGTGTAGACTTGGTAAAGGCATTCACACCAAGTTTTAAGGTAGAGCAGTACCCTCAAGGTGTTTCACACTTGAGGTGTTTGGGCCTGGCATCAAGCACCCTAAAGTCACCACACGCTTCAACCTCAGTCTCACGTGCCTTCCAGCTGAGCACCCCAAATCTGCACGCACATCACAAAATATTGCTGTTTTCAGTTTCTAAACTTCAGCTTCACACTGAAATACAGCTGTAAGACTTTCAGCAGACCATGTAGCCATCCATAACTTGCCATAATCTGTAACAAACATCAGTTAATGGTTGGACATGATGATCTTAGAATGTCTTTTCCAACCTGAACAATTCTGTAATTTTTGTGAGGATGAGACTTATCAAAGTCTGTCTCATGGGTTTTCGCTTAGCACAGAGCAGGTTGTAGCAAACAGAACTAGATATTTCCATATGGAACCTTACAAGAAATTGTACAACACTCATCACCTGCAACGCTTCTGTTTCCTTGGGGCACATAGCACCCAGGGGATAAAGAGATTCAATTGAAAGTGTACACTGGTGCATCATGTTTTCATATCAGTGAGATCTACACATAGAGTATTTTATACACAGCTAATGGCTAGCTGAGGGGGACTGCAGGACACAAAACAATGAAAGGTCTGGCTATAAATGCCTATCACAAACAAAATGTTGGTGACTTCAGAGCATATAGCAGAGAGCAGAGGACAAATGGCATACAGATGTACTGGTACTCCTCAGTATGACTGAGAATGCCACAACACCATTAACAATATCTGAATTCATTGTTTCTCTTTTTTTTTGCCCCACATTTAAAATGCCATTAATAAAACTCACTTTTTTAGGTAAGGTTGAAACCTCAACAGCCAAAGAAACCCCAATCAATGACTTTACAGTAATAAAAACTGAATGCAATCAAATATCTGATTTGATCAGCTAAACAACACATAAGGACAGCAAAGGACTCTGGTTGTTGTCAGTTTTTATCTACCCACAGTTAAATTAGAAAAATAATTGTGAAGAAATGTCACAAGACATAAATACCATTTCTGTATTTCCAGTACACAACTGCAGCCAAGACTACTTAGAACAAAACCTTAATTAAACTGCATTTACACTATTTCAGCTTAGGGTTCTCACAAGCAACCAACAGAAAGGCAGGTACACTTATTTCCACAAAAAACATACTAGTTGAAGAGGAAGAACCTTTTTGTTTGGTTTGGGGACATTTTGCTACCCTGGCCAACTATTAAATATAGCTCAGCAATCAAAAGAGCAGCACAGATCAGCAAACACACCCCAAGATATTAAGGTCAGAATGGACCAGAGAGGTTGATCCTATCTGATGTGCTGCACATGTACAGCATGGCAATTTCTTCACAAAGCTCAGTCTAACCTGGAATTCCACTTCTTTTCCCAGAAAGCATCTTTGCCTTGATTTAAAAGCTTTTAATAGAGGGATGTTGTGGATTCTCCATAAATCAGAGATGACAATAATAAACTAGCATAATCAAAAAAGCCCAGGTACTATATTTTTCTTCTAAACTGTATTCCAGTTGGTCTGTAGAGTTTAACCTGCTTAGATTAACAAGACTCTAGCCTCAGAAATATCTCTTGTTTGTAGGTACCTGTAGACTACAAGAAGCTACTTAGATTGAAAATCTTCACGGTTCTGTTGTAATTTTTTTTTCCACTCTGGAAACAATTATTGTAGTTTCTCTAAAGAAAACTCAAAACTTTCCAGTTTTCCAGCATTCAGAATTCCAGACTCACTAATGTTACATTGGGAGAATAATACTCTGAACTCACAGTACCTTCCCCATACACACCTGCCCCAAAATCTTTTGAGTACAACCCTACAAAGGGGTTCAAATACAGTCATCACTATCCTCATGCCTCTATCACAATGGCCACTTTACAGGAGATGCCTATCATCTACAGAGAACGTAAGGTGGACCTTATTTTTTACATCCTATAATTTTCTTTTACCTTTTTTTTTTAAACTGTATTGAAACAACACTACTGGGTTTGGTAGTTTACTGAAAAAGCTTGGACATGTTACTGCACCTCTAAGATGGAAATAATGACACTTAACCTAACTTCTGTTTGCCATTACATATTATAAGGGACACAAAGGAATCAATTTCAGCAGGGACACAGAGTTTCCTACCACTGACCTCTCCATTAATCAGCAAAGCAACTGGTAAAACATATTGTTTGGGTAATCTCTGTATCTTACCAGTAATTGTATTTTGCTCTAGACACTGAGGATACTAAACCATAAACATCAGCAGGTAAGAGCTCTTACACAGCCACACCAAACATGTGGCATCACTGAATTCACAGTTTACTTTGTGCCACCCCATTTAGAAATTCAAGATGTACATTTTAGGAGGTGTTAGTAATTGGTCCACTAGGAGCCCAGTTAGGCCTTGTTCCCACCTCCAGTTTGTCAAACTTTAGAATTGGAAATGGATTACTGCACCTCTCACAGTGTCAGAGATACTCTTAATCAAAAAGGAGGAAGACAGCTTTCAAGTCAATTTTACAAGGACAATTGGCTTCAAGGATATAAATTAAAGATGAAATGCAACACACAACAGCAAAAGGTTTCACATCGTGCAAACATAATGACTGCTCAAGAATCCTTTGCAATCAGAAAGAGGAAAAAACACCACTTTCTTCTGGTCAAGCTAACCTGCCATCTCATACCTCTGTAACATTGTGATTACCTATTTCCTTACAAAATTGCACAGCAGTCAGAGCCCAGCTTTTCTGAAATGGTGAATCGCTGAATTTCTTTCTGTTTTGAAATACAAAGCTGCCAGCCACAGGCAATTTCCAAGCCAATCAGTAAAATGTCTCTAGTGCCATAATTTTTTAAAAAATCTCACTTTTCTTTCATAATTAATGTCCCACAAGTAAAAGCTGTGCAATCACCTGTACATGAAAAGAATCAGAAGTAAACCATTTACTCTCTTCAAAGAACTTAACGACTCAAGTATTTTTCCAAGGAAAGGAAGGCAAAGTCTAAAGCTCAGTGTTATCTCTAGAAGATTAAAGCAACAAATCAAAGAACACTTATTCTTTATTATTCTTTATAATTATTATCCAGAGCTTCATGTTAACTGTTTAAGGTAAATGACAGGCCACACTGCAGAGACATACTCCTGTTCTGCCTAGAGCCAAGATAAGCCAATCCAAACCCTTAGCTATGGGAAAATGATATCAGAGGCACTTCAACAGCTATTTCATACCTATATATAGAGAGATATCTATATCTATCTCTATATAAATAAATTATATATACATACATATATATATACACACACATATATATATATATATATATATAGCCTTCCTGTCCTTAGCTTAAATTAGAAAAGCTTGAAAACCAGGTGGATTTTGGTCAGTTCGCTTCAGAATTCTCTTCTGGTAAGGAACAAAAATATTATTTTGGTTTGATTCAACTTGATCTATTTCTGTTTTGCTGCTAAACCGTGCTCGTTATTTTCAGAACATTAACATTTGCATTGCATCCTCACTATGTGGAATCTGTAACTCCTGGAAATGTGGCATCCAGTTTTCCAAAAGTAGCACAGCATTTATTCCTACCAACAAGGAATACAAGCCCAGACATTGCGACCACATTCACGGAGCTCCCAAAGGGCTTTGGTAGCCTGAAGATTACTTTTGTCTTTAAAGGAAATCTCTGACACACTCATCAGGGTGCTGCACAACTGCATATTGGGAGAGATTCATCACATATCCCACCACTCACCCAAATCCACCTGATCAAGGTCATCAAAATACTCAGTTGACAAAAGGAAGAAAAGAATCTCAACACAAACTTACCCTTGGAGCTCCTGAACCTGCTAAGAAATTTCCATTCAGTCTAGAGAGACAGCAGGCACAGAGACAGTCCTTGCATTACCAACTGGGGACCCACTGACCCTTCCCACTCTCAGCCCAACATGGCATGTCCTGTGGGCAAGGATGACTAGGGGAATATTGTCACATTCCTGCAGAAAAACAGCCTTGTTAGGTCTATGAGCCATCTAACTTCCATGGCTTGTGCTGTGCTCACCTATAATCACATCATTACAAGCTACCTGAATAGAAACATCAAAAAAGGCTGTTAAGGGATCGTTTAGCTCTGCATCAGTTTTGCACATACCTTAAATTTACACAGAACAGAGTTCCCACAAGGCAAGACTCGCGTTTTTTGGTGTTCCAGAGCAATCCAGCCCAAAACAAAGCAATACTTCAGTGAGAGCATGGTAGACAGAAAAGAGAATGGAGTTGCTGTAGCTATAAAATGGCTCAAGCCTTCACAACACATTACAGTTCTAAAGGTACAAAATCAAAATACGTTGTTCCAGCAATGATGTTTGGATTTTCTGTAGTGTTTAAGTCTGTCTCAGGAGTTCAGCAGGGCAAATGTGACCAGCATGACAACACCAACCTACAGCACCACAGACTTGGTGCAGCCACAGACTCTGCAGCCCCTTACATACTTTAGCCTTGCCTCCACACCAGTGCCACGATTCCTGTAGTGACACCTCCCTCTCACTTTGAATATGCATTTTAAAAACCCAGCGGTCCAACCTATATTTTCCTATTATCATCTAAATTCTACAGGTATTCTGTACAGCTTGCGTTTACTCTAACAGTGCCTGGGATGTCAACAAAATAAACTGCAAATTATGGGCTTAGTTTCTTTGTTTCTAGATTTAACATTTGACTCTTAAGAGCAATCCAGGGTGGGCAGGCCCTCCATAATAAGGGTGCTGGAGCTCTGCAGGGCAGGAAAAGGGGTAGGAAGAGAAAGGTTTCAAAGAAGCTGTTGGGAGCACTGCTGTCAATCTTCAGTACTCCTGCAACTCTCTTAGCTCACCTGGTGGTGCTCACAAACATTTTTCCATCTCTCCAAACTCTCTCATAACACTTCCATCCCAGATGAGACCGACCATTTCCCCATCATGTTCCTACTATCAGGATCATGAAAGGAAGACCTTCCACATGGAGCCAAGCAGATAAGTACAATAGCACTATTTCCCTTCACTCTCTTCATCTGAAAAGTAGACCTGTGTTTAAGAAATCCAGTAGGAAACAGCTGACCTCAGGTGCTGTGTTTCTAGTTGTTGGCACTAACTCAATTTTATTATTAACACGACAGTCTCTTTTGAAAACTTTAAAAAAATTAGATTCAACCACCTGCATGCAGACCATGGGGTCAGGCAGTTAAGCTGCAGAAATTCATATATCATCATGTATTTTTTATAATATGTGTAGTAGGTAATTAATCTATTTACTTTTTTTTCCCCAAAGAAAAATACCATGAAAAGCAATAGCCAGATGACAGATTTGGACATATGAAAATCCTTTAAAAAACCACATATATATGTATATTATTCATTGCCTAGAAATTATACAAAATGCAAATGGTACTGAAATTTCTGAACTGAAACACTTCAGCCCAGAAGCTGCCTGCCACTTCTCTGATAGCTATTTCTTTGTCATAATCAAACAAGTTGCTTTGACAATTTCACTTGTATGTTGACTATCAATCTGTGAATATTTCATGGATGATTGAACTGGAACAACTACCAACAATATTCATCAGCTTGGAGCACGAATATTTAGCCATGCTAAATGCAAACCTGTATGAGTCAAAGTGCTGAAAACCTGTATTTACTTTACACTGTGCAATTCATTTGGATTTTACAAAGTAACAGTAAACTACCTGACTAAATTAACAATGTACTTCATGAGCTGCATTTAAACAAAAAGGAAACAGCACAAATGTAGAAAAGAGGAAGGAAGAGCTTTCCGAAAATTAAACTGGAACAACAGCAAAAATTCTTACAGGGCTACAGGTTTCCTAGGTCTCCATGGAGTGCTGTTTCTTTAAACCAAACCATTAGCTTTAGTTCATGTTGCAGTTTAGTACCTGTCATGGAAAAAGTCACGCTCCTGTCTCAGTAGAGCCGATGCCTGGGGAGCAGCTGCTCTGGTAGGTCCTGCACTTTCAGCCTGTGACAGACAGCAGCTGATTGACACCTGCCAAGGAAGGATGAAGGAGTGCCCTAAGACAGCCCTCTGCAGCTCTTCACTCCACGTTCTCTGCAAGATGCCTCGGCTTCCACAGCCTGGCCCTACGTGGTAATCACAGCTGGCATCTGAAATATGAGACAGAATGAGCACCTGGCTTCTTGGTCCTTTCCAGTGCTTTATTTGCAACTGCTGGGTGTTGAGGCACAGACAGCAAAGAGCACCTCTGCACAGAACATAACAGCTCATGACAGAATCTGCAGCTCAACAACAGAGCAGTGAGCCTGCCAAATGATGGTTTAGAAAAAATAGCTTTGCAAAACAGGAAAAGGTTGGAGGCAGGAAATATATTTTTACCTTTTAGAGCCCTTCCAGCTAATTTAATTACAAGTCTCTTCTTCACAGTATAATTGACTGCCTCTGAATCTCAGACAACTGCTGCAGGCAGGGAAGAACAATTAACTTCTTTATCAACTTTGACAAACCAACACACTTTAAACAATTAAAGTTACTTAAAGGTAACATAGAAAACCTATGGTAGAGGAAAGAACAAACCGGGTCTGTCTGAGTATCATCTCTGCACCACATGTGAAAGAGTGCTGTGTGCTTCCCTGTCCTAAGACTCAGCAGAAAAAAAATCCTACCAAGAAAAACATTACATTTTAAACTATCCAATACAACTTTTGAATTTTAAATCTTTTATGTCTAAATCTATTTCTTTTGTAAGAGCATATTTTTGTTGACTAAATATTTTTTATCAAGGGCCCTTGTTTTTTGTCGAGTGTTGTCAAAATATCTGCTGCCTGTATTTTGAGGGTATAGCAGATCAGCTGTGAAGAAACACGAACCACATGAAAACGAAGAACTGCTCTTAAACCCTCTGAATGGCCCTCATGGT
Organism: Polioptila caerulea; assembly: GCA_013397295.1. Taxonomy (NCBI): domain Eukaryota; kingdom Metazoa; phylum Chordata; class Aves; order Passeriformes; family Certhiidae; genus Polioptila; species Polioptila caerulea. Next base: position 1,110,008 of record VYXF01011024.1, read on the forward strand.
CCAACAACAGTCCAGCTAGCTCAACAACATCCCAAAATTCCTCCCTGGTACCTTAGGGGTACCCAGGGAGGAATGAGAACAAGGAAAGAATATTTTGACTCCCTTTCACAGCCCATTTTACAGGTTCAACTCTGAAAGAGCAACATACAAATATCTTTAGTGTCTTTCACAAAATTCAGCAACTTGACATCCCTGCCACACTGATTCTGCTTTGTCTCACAACTATCACTGCAAAGATCACATGTATTAAAGATGTTCAGCAACTTGTGTCTAGGAGATCTAATTTCATAGGCTGCAGCTATTTTGCTGAACATAGAAAACAGCTGCAACAAACAGAAACAACAAATGCAGCACAGAGGGGCTGCAGGCACTGCAGCCAGCTCTGCTCCACACTCTGGCCTGCTTCAGGACTCCTGTCATTCCTGCACGCTACAGGGACCATAAACCAACAGCAGAAAATGCAACTGGCATATCCTGAAAGAGGAACACCAAGGAAGAGCAGCAAAGGTCTAAGAAAGAGTCCCTGGCAAAGGAGGAGAAGCTGTTATCACCTGCAGCTTGGTGTCCCCTGCAACCACCACCTGCACATTATGATTGCCTGGCAGTTTTCTCAGAATCCTAGGGAAATGCTATAGACCAAACTTCCTCAGCTGACCCAAAAAGCTTTTGAAGCAGATTCAGCAGCAGCCAGACTGCTGAGGCTTTTGTTCATCCCAGTGAGACACCAGGATGCCCACACTGTGAGGGAGAAGGAAGGATCAGCATTACCAGTGAGGTCACTGCTTTGCTCACTGCTGCACAAGTTACAAATCAGAGAACTTGGGAATTTACCTATGCTACCTTTATTTAAACTGTGTTGGTTTTTCAAAGCACATAAAGAAGTAATCTTTCCTCCCTGCCTGCAGCAGTTGTCTGAAGATCACAGAGATGCTCAATTATACTGTAAGGAAAAGACCTGTAATCAAATTAGCTGGAAGGGCTTTAAAAGATAATCACTCATGAATGAAGTGATGAATTAGTGAAATCATGTTAGACTAGTCTGTACAAAGGGGATTGAGCTCATTTGACATATTTGTTTCCTTTCATTCACAATAAGCTCATTAAATAAAGTTTAGTTTATAGAGTATATAGTCCTGTAAATTTGAGAGACTGAAAAGGACTGTGACACTCCTTCCCCCAGCCTGGTGTTCAAGGGTGAGAAGAGAGTGAGGAGTTTGTCAGGTTTATGTATCAGCATTTGTCTACAGGACCTAACACAGTTAACTCTACATGAACACTAGATTCAAATAATGCTGACAGCTCATGTGACTAATGTCACGGGATGAAGCCAGGCTCAGCTAAATACCTCTAATCTAATACCTAAAAAGACAATACATTAATGGCTACATATTTACTAGATATCCACCTAGGAAGTCCCACACAGGATACCCAAAGTTTCCATTTCAGATGTAGCCCCAACTATATGCAGAGCTCTTTTATGTGTGTGTGTGCTTATACCTCTCATGCTTGCTAGATTTATGAACCCCAGCAGTCACTGCTTAGGCAAGTTATGCATATTTAATTCTTACATTTTTCCTCATAAATTAATCTATACAGCTTCTACCCATTTACTGCTTCAGAGTTCTCTTCAATGACCACTGTCTTTATAAAATGAACACTAATTTAATATTTCAACTACTGTTGTACCAGTGCTCTTTTTCTCTTGTCCCCGGAAACAATTCCTCCTACAATACAACACAACTACACTGACATTTCCTACCACCCTAGCATATACACAGGGATTCCTCATTTAAAACCTTTATTCAGCAGTGCCAAAATTCAGTGGGTTTCCTCACAGGGAGATGGGGCAGAGCACAAAAAAGGTATTACATTCCTCTTTTCCTTTTGACCAGCAATTTTTTGTCTAGCACTGAGATAATGCCAACTGAAATGGAATATCAAGCGCCTTCAAGTTTAATTTATTACAACAAAAACTACAAAATAAGCCAAATGTTAATCTCAATAAAGCCTCTCACATTTCAGGTGACTTTCAGATCTATGCCATTTGATTTCACTGGGACACAAAAGGTATTTAAAATTATGAATCTCTTTAACCAAATGGCTCTGGGTTCAGCACCAGTGAGCACAGCCTGGGAAAAAACCATCAGCCACTTCAGAAATTCATCTTGTGTTCTGCCTGTGCAAAACATAAGGTACACATAAGCACAGTCTCTCCATGCAGCAGCAGCAGCTGCAGGGTGATGTTGGCAGCTGTGTTAAGGCACAGCAGGTGTTGCTCTACTGCTGCTGCTCTTCCCCTTTCATGTAACACAGATTCTAGGCCTCTGCAGGCACATTAAGGATTGCAGTCCAGAGGGAGAAGCCAGTGTGACCATAGGAGGGTCTGGGAAGGAGGACAACATCAAACCAGGCCAGCAAACTCATGACCATACCTGCAAAAGTCATGTGTGATACAGAGAGAGGCCTCAAGTGATCAGCACAAATCCAAAATTTAGCCCTACACCAACCGCTGTGAAGAAAATTAACTCTACCCCACATGAAACCAGCTCTGCTACACCAACTCTACAGCTCAAGCAGAAACTTGTTTTCTGGTGATTCTCAATAAAAACTCCATGTATTCTAGTTTCTTTCTTAAAGGAACTGGATATTAACTCTCCTTGCTCAAAAAGCAGGACCCTTGGCAGCCACTTCCCTGGAAACCTATGATCCATGCATGGTTTATTACCTCATTACACCGATGGCTGAAGAAAAATGAGACTCTCGAGCTGTCTGCTTCTGGTAAATATTTAACTACCAGAACCATGCCAACAGACTTCTCAGCTTGATTCTCCTTTACTTCAGAATCATGCCTTCCTCATCCCTTATGGCCTGAAGCTGAGAGTGCATCATATTTAGCAACACAAGAACATCTCTCCTTTAGGATGTGAATGGATCCTACTAATATATTATGACAGCATTTATTCTGAAATGAACTTTAGTCACTCTTACCTCTTCAGATAAAGAATCATCAGAATGTTTGCTCTACACTTGTTGCTTTGTGAGCTTCAGCTTCACAGATCAGAAATATTTTTCCCAACTACTAACAGAGGGAGAGACCAATGCTTAGCCTCTGAAATTGTTTGAAGGAGATGGAGGGGTGGCATTTCAGTTATGGGTCAAGTGTTATCCAGCTGGGCACAGACCAGGGTGAGGAAGGGCAGATGTGGAAAAAGTCATCAGGCAATTTCAGGCCCCAGAAGCTAGAGGGAAGGCCAGTATCAAGTGTGGAGCAGCCCCAACCTTTGCACCATTCTGAGGAGGCAAGACAAGTCCTGGCCACGTCTCTGTTTCAGCTGTCTGTTCCAGTGCCCACACCTCCTCCACACAGCAAGAGCTGCAGGAACAAGGCACCTCCTTCTCTAAGCAGTTTGAATGAGAGAGGGCTGTCATTCCAACTATCACTTCTCCCTCCTCTCGTCCTCTTTTTTATCTCTTCAGCCTGTTAAAATTACACTTAGCATATCCAGCACATGCAGATGTCCTTAGGAAAAAGTGTCAGTGGAATCCTTGAAAGCTCTCGTCCTCAGGTCAGCATTCAAAACTGAAAGGAGATCACTGGAGCAGCTTGTAGAAAAGAATAGGCACTAAAAAACCCTGAAGGTGGAATCACAGGGTCCTAATATGTAAATCTATTTGCTAAGAAAATTGACTACATGCCTAAAGATTAGAATGCTACAAAGGCATCAGATCCAAAGGGCCAATATGAAGTACACTTCTGGACACATCTGTGGGTCTAAGCAACATTGCAATTTCGTTTTATGCCTTTTATGTGCCACTACAAAGATAGAACAAATCAGCTTTCTTTCACAACTCTGATTTTCAGCAAAAAACTACACTTAGACTGTTTCCAGCAGAGGAAAGTTGATAGTTTTAGTTTTTTTCATGAGGATTTCAAATATAATTTATTTCTGTAATTCCAGCTCAGCTGTCACCAGCACCATTTTAAGAGTAATGCCAGGACTGCACCCCCAAATATACCTTCAAATCCATGGCAAGCAGCAGGTCTCATTATTACACCAGCTGTTTTACTTCTGTATTCCACTAAAAATACAGGACTCACACAGCAGACATTTCATGAGCATGAGTAAAATTTGCTTTAGCACTAGTAACAACAAAACAGATGATTACGCTGCATTTGGCAGTGGGCAAGGAAAAATAGCTTCCAGTTTGACCTCTGTCCTTTCTACAAAGTAGACATCAGCATCCCGTGGTGCTGGTGCAAAAAGAAGTGCTATGGCTTGTGCTGAGGGCCATGCTGGCAGGCTGGCACAGGGCCAGCTCCCAGTGCATCCAAAGCTCTCATCAGCTCCCAGCTCCTGGCTCGCACAGAGCTCTGCACTGAACAGAAATCAAGAGCCACTGCCACACATAGAGGCAAGATAATGCCAATTAACCGGCTGGCAGCACCTTTCTTCTTTGAGAAACAGCACCTCTGGCTTCCTCTAAGTATCATCAGAATTCTTAACCTCTGCCTTAGAAAAGAAAAGGACTTACTTGCCTTGCCAAAAGGAAACCTGACGTGCTGTTCCTGACAAGCTGCTCACCTTGATTCACAGCATTGCTGAATAGATGTGATTAATGTCCAGCTGGCTCAACACTGCTTTTAGCTCTTGCCTATGTAACCAAGAACTTAAAGATGCAGTTATATATTTTTAAAATGTTTTCACATTAGCTCTGCTAAGGCATTGTAAGCATTAAAAAGCACTTACTGATATAGCTATCATCAGGAAACATCTCCACAAATACAAAGGGTATATTTTTATGTGAGTGCCTTAGCTACTACTGCTGGCTCAGAAGTACCTAATTAAAAAAAAATCCACTCAACTTTTCTTCCCCATTAATTAAAAGTCATCAGCTGCAATACAGAAAATGATCAGAATAGGCAGAAAATGAGCACAGAATAGGCTTTCCAGAGAAGCTGTGGATGCCCCATGCCTGGAAGTGTTCAAGGCCAGGTTGGATAGGGCTCTCAGCAACCTGCTCTAGTAGAAAATGTCCATGGCAGGGGAGTCAGAACTAGATGATCCTTGAGGTCCCTTCCAACCCAAACCATTCTGTGATTCTATGATGACAATATGCTATTCTAGAACTTTCAAAGTAAACAAATAAATGTCTCCTGATTGTCAAAGTGGCCACGAAAAAGATTTATAGTACAGTTATAGCAGCAAAGCCTCTCAGTATAGCAACATCTCATATGAGCAAAACAAGTAAATAATTACAGTGATTGTTTTTCTTTAAAACCAAGAATAACACCAGTTCCTTGGCTTTTACCAAATCTAGGATTTTGTCTGTTTGTTACACATTTCAAAAGGTATAACTTTCACTTTTTTTAATTTATGTTAAATCATGCCAGTACAATTTATTGACTTCTGTTACATAGGAGAGGTTGAACACTAAAATTGAAAGTATTTTTAATTTTTGAATGAGACCAAAAATACTTTGACAGAAAATACCTAAAAAAATACCAAAGCAATAATCAAACTTCCTTTGCTGTAAAATGTATTTGATGCTGAAACCCAATCCCTTTTGCAACAACACCATTCACATTCAGTCAAGTCAATTTTTAACTTAGGTCACGACTACTGACCAAGTTAAAAAAATCAAATCAAAAAAGTTCAACCTCAGAGAATAAAATATATCCATCAGCAATTCACTCACACACACACACAGTCCAAATCCTTGTGCTGTTTATGTCAGACCTTCTGCCATTGCTTGTCTACAGGATAAGAATCTCAGTTTTTATAAAAGAATGTATTATCCTCTTGATTGTGAAAGAGCTTGGAAAAACCCCCACTATTCAAATCCATCTCAAAGGCTCAAATCTCAGTGGAAGGCAAGTACAAAGAACCATAGTATTTTGTTTAGCAGATAAGTGCCTAATGTTTCTGAGAAGTTATGACATTAAAGAAAAATACACACGCAGAAAATATTCAAGGAGCTGCTTGCCATCAAGTGACTGAAGTGGTCACGGATAACATTCATTGGTAGAAATACAGAGAGGAAAAAGGCTCCTGTACCCAATAACCTGCTTCTGTAAAGATTTGTTGTTGTTGTTGTTGTTTCGGTTACCTTGCGAATTTGACACTTGGAGAAGAAGCTGCATCCTGAGGCAAGAGCCTCAGGCAAGCTCTGGCTCACTGCTCTCTTCCCCAGGCAGTGAGAAGGTGCACACCACATGCCCCCCACACAACACAGCAGGGTTTCTGGTCCAGGTGCACCATCACACTGAGAGGCTGCACACTGCTTCCAGATCCCCAGCCAGCCTCTCCATATGGACAGCTTTTCCTGGCTATAGCAGCCCACTCAGAACGAGACACAGTGAAAAGCATAATCATGCCTGCAGAGCCCAATCTGCATACCCGAGACCATCTGCAATATGAAAGCAGATACCCAGGACTATTCCATCCCACTGTCCTTCTTAGTGAAATGGAGAAAATGGGATCAGCCAGGCTCTCAGACTGTCTTGCTGCTTTGTTGTCAGGAAAAAAGACAGTGGGAGCTGACCTGAGTTCCCCACAGTCACACAGTAAAAGGATTTCTGTAAATCTTTCTCACATTATAAAACTTCTTGAGAAGAATGCAGCCAGCAGAAGCTACAGCAACATATTGAGTCCTAAGGGCCTTTATTATGAGCATTATTCCAGAGTGCAAACCGTTTTCCTGGCTTATTAGAAGTCTACAAAATTAGAAAAAATACCTGATCAACAAAAAGGAAGGAATAACCATCTCTGCAACATGTCATACTGGAAGAAAGTAGAAGGGAATATATAGTCACAGTCTCTTTGATACCACAGGATTCCACTGGGATATGGTTTCTCAGTGTTCCAATTCCAAGAGTGAGGATCTGATATGGATAAATAAATATCATAAAAAAACTCTTTCCTCACTTGAGACTGATAAGTGTCTGTAGGTTGTTTCCCCCTTATGCTTATTTTCTTTTACTCTCTGAATGAGTGAAAACTCATTTTAAACCCTACTGCCATATTTACCTGCTGCAGCTGCAGGCTCTGAGGTAACATACAAACACTACTGAAATTTAAACAAAGGTATTAAGTAACACTATCAAAGAATAACTTCCACAAGAAGGGATCCTCTGCGTAGTTAGTCCTGCACTGATCAGGGGTTATAAATACCACAGAGTGCACGTTACAGCAGACAGAGCATGCTACAACCAACCAGCAAAAATGCAGGTAACTGCTCAGTAAATATTGATAGTCTGGGCTAACCACAAGAGTCCATTAATTTTGTGCTTTCATGACTGCCTTGGAATAAGTGTAGTTCCACATTTCTCTCTCTCTCTGAATATGTGCTGTTGGGCTTCAAACATATTTCCCTGAAGTCAGACACACCGGATTTTTCTGCTTCCATCAGTGGAGGGCAGACAGAGAGCATGAAAGCAGGGAACAAAAGTTCCTCCAACTGCAGCTTCCCCCTGAAGCAGATCCCTTGAGAACACCAAACACCACATCGTGACTCCAACACAGGCTGAGAAAGCAGCACTGCAGGGGTGTGACCCTCACCCCTCAGCAAGGCTCTGAGCTGCTCTGGAATGAAAGAGCAGGGAGGTGCCTGGAGCAGGAGCCAGAGGCACACTGAGGGCCAGCTGCATTGGGCTGGGCTATTTCTGTGGTCAGCAACACTGAGTGTGATAAACTGGCTTAGGGTTTTTCTTAATTATAAATTACACACACTCCACTTGTACAGTAGCAAGGAAGGCCCTATGACACCAGCAGCCAGCTATTTAAATAGAATGTGTGACCTGCCATCCCAGTTTTGAGTCTGGCAGCAGATAAAATAAAAAAGCAGCAGATAAGGTGGATCCTGTCAGCTCCAGGCCTAGGAATAGCTGCTAGCTGACTGTTTTTTACAATGGCCACTCCCAGAACTTTGCATTGCTTGTGCATATGGAGCATTTCAAATTTGTGCCACGGAAATACATTATTATTCTCTTGCACACTTGCAGATAAGATTAAGTTGTGCCACAGCAGCGGCACTGACCTATGAACCAGCACACTGCTCCTGGTTCCTTCTAGTGGGTCTTGCTGGTCTGACTGCTGCCACAAGGTGCTGTGTAATTTTCATAAGAATTCAAGTCCTTGAGCTGTGAAATTACTCACCCAAAATCTAGAATCACAGGCACCACAAAGCAGTATCTAGGGGTTTGAATTCTAAATGTTATATGACATTCAAAGTTTTTAGCAGCATATGAATACTCTATATTGGCTTCTTTTTTTAAACCTGTTAATAGCTTTTGATAGCTTCTACCTTATAATGTACCTTTATGCAGTTACCTCTTTTATTCATGAGGAGTATTCCTAAGTTCCACAAAATCTTTTTTATCATATGTCAAAAAAATTATTAACTGATACTTAATTCCAAGTGAGACAAGATGAGCTGTAATTGTTAGCAGTAGACTGCCCAGTTACAAGGTCTTACTTCCCAACAACTCAAAGCTGTATTTGTATTAGAATGCCAGGTAGATCACCGTTTTCATCTGCTGGTTCAGTGGAATCCCCAAGAATAGCTGCATCCCTGTTCAGGAGAAAAGTTAATGTGGCTATTGCAGAACGAGAAGTAACCAGGAACTCACAAGGAAACAAGCTACAGATTGTGCAGCATTGTGAAATGCTGAAGAATGGCACCATTGTGAGGGTTTGCACAGATTAAAGTCTTATCAGGGTCTGATTTATAGCAAAATATAATCACTTTACACTTCCACTGCCATGAAGAACAGCTTGGGGTCAATACTCCAAGAAGCATGCATGGTTTAATAGGTATAACTCAGTTTTAGAGCCTGGGTTATTTGACATCTCTTTAAATTACTCCAGCTCAGTCGTATTTCCAGGCTCTGCAAGACCAAGGCTGAAACAACAGCCTTCAAACTGCAATCTTCCAAGTATGCCTGATTTTATTTTACCAGAAAGGCTACAAACACTGAGCACACACCTTTGGCTTCTGATTAAAGCACCCAGATGTAAATATGAATTATATTTTCCTATCCTTTAGCCTATCAAACTCTATGGCGTCAGATAAATAATGTTATTGAAAATCACTATAATAAAGAATACTGAAGAATGATTTCCCACTCAACAGATTAAAACAGAAAGAAATGGCAGACAAGTTAGTACAGAAAATTTCAGTCCCTGTACCTTAAATCTGGACTAGCCCCAGCTCTGCAAAAAATAATAGTGTTACCTGCCTCACAAAAAAAACCCTTTTGACTAAAATCCACTGCAGCTACCTGAGAAAGTGTACCAGCCAGAACTGACTGCAAAAGATGTGCTACCAATGCCTGGGAACACATTCTGGGAGGAATATTGTCTCCAGATTTTTATTATAATTTTCTTCATTTAAATGAGCTTCAACTCATCCTACAGCAGGTCATTTCCCAAGTCAAACAAGGGCAAAATCCCCAGGAACATCCTCATTTTCAGCCCTCACTGCCTCTTTGCGAGGCACCTTTAGCAAGGCTGAGGACTTGCAATATTACAGTAAACACATTATGGCTTTAAAAATCTTTTCAAAACCAACAGGCAAACTGCCAAAAGGTGTGCCACAAGTACATGTAACCTGATGCTGTAATAGTTCAGGACCCATTTGAAAGCTGTTTTTGGGAAAGCACTAGTAGGAATCCAGGATATTGCCAGCAGCATGTAAGACAAAAACAGAATGTGTAAACTAAAAGCAAAGTCCCATCTAACAGAGATGTCACAATTCAACCCTACACTGTATTTGGTTACTGAGCACAAAAGCTTCTCACAAAAGAGCTCCAAGACTTGACTCAGTTTTCCTGTTTCAACACAGCTGTGGCCATCCAGCAGACAAATGAAAACGGGAAGGCAGGAAAAACATACTCACCCTCTGGCTGCAGAATAAAAGTGATTGTTCAAGATCACGATTTGCTGTGTCTGCATTCCCTCCCTTTCCAAATTTAAGAGACTTCCTGCCTTTAGTTAAATATACTAGCATGTGTATTGCTCTGGAAAAGTATTTACAGAGCCGGGGGAAGTCCTGCTCTCAGCATAAACTTTAAAAACTGATTCTGTCTTTTAAGAAACTGACAGCTTTCTGATAGTTTTATCTGGAATTTTAAAATACTGAAAAGCTGGAATGTGAGGGAGGGGCCAGTAAATTGCAATTTATCCACTGAAAAGCAAAGATAAACTCCCCACCTTGCCATTTTACAAATATCTTTTCTACCTAAAACACATCAGCTATGCAGATCAGATACACAGCTCTTACAGTACAGCTGTGAAAAGCAACTGCCTTTAAATTCCAGCTGTTTTATCTGTGTTAAAAGGGTCAAGTATTTACCTGAGCCACTGATCAAGATTCACGACTTCCAACATTTAGCTGACTCAGTATCACCAGCCTTGGGTCCAGCATTCAGGCCAGCAAGACCACTAACTTCAAATTCTCACACAGCATTTGTTTTATTAAAAATATAGCTTCTATTTGGCTTGTATTTTTGTATTGCAAATAATTCTTTAAGCTCATTTCCTTGTCTAGGGAAGGGCAGAGACAGTATCTGTAGAAAATGAAGTTGAGCTACTTTGTGGTTATGCACCGGGTTCGCCACCTTCTCCAAACACTTTTAGACAGCTTAGTCCAACTTTATTGCAATCAACCTGTTAAAGCCACATACCTCAGGCTAGTCAAAACCTGTGCCCCACTCCCAGATGAATCAGCACCTCATTTCACAGCCTCTACCTAGCTCAGCCTGGAGATTATCCCACTGCCAAGCCACCCTCCATCCATCCATCCATCCATCCATCCATCCATCCATCCATCCATCCATCCATCCATCCATCCATCCATCCATCCATCCCTGTCAGTGTCCACCCTCCCTTCACAGGGGCTGCAGCTACAAACCCACACTTGTGCTAGGTTTGCCCCTGGACCAGGAACCCTGTCGTGACCATGCCTCCCTTGAGGGACTCCAGCCTAGAGAGGCTGGCTGAGGAGCAGCTGAGGAGCCACAAAGGCCCCTAGAAGTGGGAATGCTGCTCTGCCTGAGGGGCCTGGCACCCTTATGCTTCTATTTAGAGCAAACACATAAAGGTGTTTTACAAAAGTCTTCCCACCACAGACAGCACAATGGAAAATGCTTGCAGCTGTGCTGTCACAGGCAGAGAGCAGCTGGTTCAAACAGCAAGTACGGAGTATAAATAATGAACAGTTTGCATGAGAAGGTGCAGACAGGGTCAGGTCAGGCCCTAGAAAAAAGAAACCTCGAACAAACCCATAGGAGTGTTGTTCTGTGAACAGCATGGCACAAGCACTTCAAGTACAACAGTGACTATGCTGTACAGATAGCACTTACCCTGGAGGAGAAGACTGGAACATGTTGCCCACAGAGCCTGTGGAGTCTCCCTCACAGGAGATATTCAAGAACCATCTGGATGCAATTCTGTGCCATGTGCTCAAGGGTGTCCCTTGTTGAGCAAGGACATTTGACCAGATGACCCCCTGTGGTACCTTCCAACCTTTAACATTCTGTGGTTCTGTGATCTTTTCCTCACCAGAGCACTCTGGCCAAAGTGATACCCACATGATACATGGAGTTTCATTTGCCAAGAAGAAAAGCAATGCAATTTTTCCTCCACTCTGGCAAACATACAATTCATTTAAGGATGCTTTCGTGATCTCTAAATCAATTTACAGTCTCTTTAGTTTTATGTAACAATGGGGAGATGCTGGGAAGTTGAAGTTGCTGCCTACTTTGCTGCCTACTTTGCAGATAAACAAAATATTTCTTAAAAGAAGGCAGTTTATTTCTCTCCATCTGACAGGAATGTGAGGACTGAAGTAATTTTGATCAAAAACGACCAGACCTCTTCTCCTATCCCTTCAGAAAGTAGGATGTTATAAACTCTAGGATAAGGTCTACATTTTTGCCCTATAAGCTTTCACACATCAAAATGTAAAAAGAAAAAAATCAGAGGAGACTCGTATTCATGAAACAAGGTTTGTCAACAACCTTAAGTGCTCAGCATTTCAGTGATTTGTGGTAAATCTTCAGAGCATCTAAGACACTTGCAAAGCAATTTTCCCAGACATCCTCCAGAGGTTTAGTATTATTTTTTTTGCCAGTATAAAGACTGTGACTGAAGTCTTTTAGCACACTTGCTAAGAGTGCTAAAAGGAACAGTGCCAGACTTAGCTTCATCTCATGAGCAACAAAAAACTTACAGCATTGTTTGTATGATCACAGTATCCACTGCAAATGAAATCACATAATCATTTTCTTCATCTGCTTTATTAATCATGGAGCACCCAATACAGGTACCACCTTATGACTATTTCTATCCCCTTTCTAAATTATATATATAAAAAGTCACTATCAACAGGAAGTTATATAAATTTTTATTTTCCTTTACAATAAACCTGTTGAATATATTTGGAGTAATGTTCTTCCCAAACATTGGGAAGCACAGTCTTTCTCCTATGTCACATATGAGAAAGCTCTTCAAGAAATATGTTTAAAAATTACACAGATTTTGCTATGGGCAATAATGTTAGACCAGCATTTCAGTTTTCTTTACATTTCCTGCAGTACCACACATTCTTGACTTAGCACACAAAAACTCNAAACATACAATACATTTAAGGATGCTTTTGTGATCTCTAAATCAATTTGTAGTCTCTTTAGTTTTATGTAACAATGGGGAGATGCTGGGAAGTTGAAGTTGCTGCCTACTTTGCTGCCTACTTTGCAGATAAACAAAATATTTCTTAAAAGAAGGCAGTTTATTTCTCTCCATCTGACAGGAATGTGAGGACTGAAGTAATTTTGATCAAAAACGACCAGACCTCTTCTCCTATCCCTTCAGAAAGTAGGATGTTATAAACTCTAGGATAAGGTCTACATTTTTGCCCTATAAGCTTTCACACATCAAAATGTAAAAAGAAAAAAATCAGAGGAGACTCGTATTCATGAAACAAGGTTTGTCAACAACCTTAAGTGCTCAGCATTTCAGTGATTTGTGGTAAATCTTCAGAGCATCTAAGACANAGTAGGATGTTATAAACTCTAGGATAAGGTCTACATTTTTGCCCTATAAGCTTTCACATATCAAAATGTAAAAAGAAAAAAATCAGAGGAGACTCGTATTCATGAAACAAGGTTTGTCAACAACCTTAAGTGCTCAGCATTTCAGTGATTTGTGGTAAATCTTCAGAGCATCTAAGACACTTGCAAAGCAATTTTCCCAGACATCCTCCAGAGGTTTAGTATTATTTTTTTTGCCAGTATAAAGACTGTGACTGAAGTCTTTTAGCACACTTGCTAAGAGTGCTAAAAGGAACAGTGCCAGACTTAGCTTCATCTCATGAGCAACAAAAAACTTACAGCATTGTTTGTATGATCACAGTATCCACTGCAAATGAAATCACATAATCATTTTCTTCATCTGCTTTATTNGTGTCCCTTGTTGAGCAAGGACATTGGACCAGATAACCCCCTGTGGTACCTTCCAACCTTTAACATTCTGTGGTTCTGTGATCTTTTCCTCACCAGAGCACTCTGGCCAAAGTGATACCCACATGATACATGGAGTTTCATTTGCCAAGAAGAAAAGCAATGCAATTTTTCCTCCACTCTGGCAAACATACAATACATTTAAGGATGCTTTTGTGATCTCTAAATCAATTTGTAGTCTCTTTAGTTTTATGTAACAATGGGGAGATGCTGGGAAGTTGAAGTTGCTGCCTACTTTGCTGCCTACTTTGCAGATAAACAAAATATTTCTTAAAAGAAGGCAGTTTATTTCTCTCCATCTGACAGGAATGTGAGGACTGAAGTAATTTTGATCAAAAACGACCAGATAGTAAATGTGAAAACAACTGCTTCAAAACTGTTTTCAAAGGTGTTTAAAATCTGAAGGAAAAAAGTAAATTATGTCTTGCCTGTGTATAATGTTTTTTCTGTCCCTTTGAAGATACACTGCCTGTGCTCGTGATGATAAATTCAACTTTTTTAAAGGTATAAATGTCAAATTTATAGAGTAAACATCTTTCTTCCATGTCCATTTGAAGACATACTGAGTGTTTCCTGATCACCAAGGGTAGGTTGTGCTTGCCAGTCCTCATCACACAAGCACAAAGCCCTTTGTTTATCCATGCTCTGACTGCTGACAGCTGACAGCGCTGCCTGCTTACGCCCAGCCTCGCTGGAACAAAGGAGAATTAGTTCGTGGACAAAAGCTACCATCCTTAGTAGGCAGGCAGCCAAATAATGTTCATTTTAACTTCTCTTCTTCAGGTGCTGTGCCACAGAGTCATTTTAACATGAGGGATTCATTTCCCTAGCGATGGACCTGATCTTCAGAGTGTAGATCCCTGCTTTCCCAGCACCTGGATGGCAGGTATTCCTAGTGAGTGACCCGGGACTCAGGCATGAGCTGAGAATGGAAAATGTCCCAACAACTCACTTGCAGGCCTGAAAACTGTCCTCCTCCCAGCCTCCCTATGCAAGTTCACAGAACAAACAGTTGCCTTTAATTTTTTGCTGGGCTCCTCAGATCTCCTCTGGGATATAAGAAGGACAAAGTGAGTAGTCATATGAATGGCAGAAGTGACCTTATAAAAAGTCACCTCTTTCCTATGCTATCCTAATGACCAGGTTATATACTCAGTATCTTGACAGCAAGACAGAGAATGAGACAGAAACACAGAGAACCTGCCTCTCCCTTTCACCTTTCTGGAAAAGAGCAAAAAGGATAAGAAACCAACGCAGAGCTGCTGATACATGCCCTTAACAGACACTTAGTTAACATCGTATTATTAAAAGGCACAGAAGTGACCATGAAACACCTCTAGGCTCAGAAGAGTTTGCTGCCCTCTCATAAGGATGCAGGAACTTCCCCACCGTGAGTCACCAATGAAAAATTCACCTTTGATACTGCTAAGAATGTCTTCAGGGTGAAGATGATCCTAAAAAAAGCAGGCTCAACTCAAGCACAGCTACTCCATTCATTTTCCTTCAGATCATTCTGCCTCAGTGGGAAGGGGGAAATGAAAATTCTGCTGTTTAACTAGATGTTGAGAACAGGTGTGCTGTTTGCTTCCTCTCTGATGCCAAAAATCTCACTGTGTAAGAAGGACTTCAGGAGAAGAAACCCTCGGTACAAAAAAAACCCAAAAAGCAAAACCCAAACAAACAAACATCTCTATTTCCCTTTCCCTCTTCTCCTATCCCTTCAGAAAGTAGGATGTTATAAACTCTAGGATAAGGTCTACATTTTTGCCCTATAAGCTTTCACATATCAAAATGTAAAAAGAAAAAAATCAGAGGAGACTCGTATTCATGAAACAAGGTTTGTCAACAACCTTAAGTGCTCAGCATTTCAGTGATTTGTGGTAAATCTTCAGAGCATCTAAGACACTTGCAAAGCAATTTTCCCAGACATCCTCTAGAGATCTAGTATTATTTTTTTTTGCCAGTATAAAGACTGTGAGTGAAGTCTTTTAGCACACTTGCTAAGAGTGCTAAAAGGAACAGTGCCAGACTTAGCTTCATCTCATGAGCAACAAAAAACTTACAGCATTGTTTGTATGATCACAGTATCCACTGCAAATGAAATCACATAATCATTTTCTTCATCTGCTTTATTAATCATGGAGCACCCAATACAGGTACCACCTTATGACTATTTCTATCCCCTTTCTAAATTATATATATAAAAAGTCACTATCAACAGGAAGTTATATAAATTTTTATTTTCCTTTACAATAAACCTGTTGAATATATTTGGAGTAATGTTCTTCCCAAACATTGGGAAGCACAGTCTTTCTCCTATGTCACATATGAGAAAGCTCTTCAAGAAATATGTTTAAAAATTACACAGATTTTGCTATGGGCAATAATGTTAGACCAGCATTTCAATTTTCTTTACATTTCCTGCAGTACCACACATTCTTGACTTAGCACACAAAAACTCTAACTTCCTCAGGCTTCTGATGCTGAAGACAATGACTGCACTCTTTCCAGCCCTGCAGGAGCTGGTTTTCATTTCCTCTCCTTAGGAACTTCCATATTCACACAACCACCAAAGACATACATCTGCTGACACTCAGCATAGGCAAAAAGCCACATACTATGCAAGAAAAGCTGATTTGATCTACACATCTCAATTAGCTGCTTTTCTGTCAATTTCCCCACTGGAAAACAACACCAAGAATGTGAAGTCTCATTGTTGATGTGTTTCAAACCCTGAACGAGGCTGGTTATTAGAAATTCCCCAAACCTCTAAAGGAATGAGTGTCTTGCAGGTAAATGTATGTGCATATACAAGAGTATCTCACAGCCCACTAAGTTAGTACATCTATCCTGGAGAGAGGAGACAGAGAAAAGCAGTTCATGGGAGTATCTGCAGAACTACAAAGAGAGATGAATTTCTGTGCTACATATCACATCTCTCCCCAAAAGTGTATTTGTCAGGGAAAACAGAGTCATCTCCCAGCTGCCAGATGAGAAGAAACAACAGCAAATGACTAGCAGCCATTCCCAGTGCCACCCTGTTATTCTGGCACAGACACAGTAGCAAAGTCAAAAAAAGGAACTTGCTGAGACAGGAAAATTTTTTGCAGCAGAAGCACCAGATATCTTCTAAATTGGTTTTTCTAAGGCATTATTTGAAAGAGTGAATAGTACTTCCATAAACAAACAGTTCAGTAGTTTGTATGTTTTTGTTGATAAATGCCAGTATAAGCAGGAGGCTTCTGTTTAGAAAAGAAGATTTGGATCAACAAGCTAACTTGTGTTGCGCAAGGCTTTCAAAGTGGAAGAAAGACAAGGGAAAACACGCCCAGCAGCCATAAATTACTCCCTGTTCTTGGCTCCAATTAGACATCAATTTCCAAAAGACTTGAGTGGGCTGAAAATAAAAAGCAGGGACTTAAACCATATTTATGTGAAATATTTGACTGCATAAGACACTCAATGACAATCTGCTTCTCTCTAGTTGCCTGGGATGTCCTGGTGCTGCTGTTTGTCAGAATATTTTAGAAATCCCAGCAGCAGACCATATGCAAAAGAGAAAGAGGCAAAATCAAAAACCTCCACGGAATTATCCTGTGGCTATTAGGACACATTTAGATCCTTGCTTATAAGACTGTATAAAACTGAAGGACAAACTGGATAGGTGCAATGCCAGGAGAATTATGGTAATTAGAGAGTAAGAATTACTATAAAAACTAACAGGAAGGACAGGAAAATAGTTCAAGCCTGTCTGAGGAACTGGGTAGTCAAAAACTAATCAGCTGAAAGCACTGAAAAAAATACTTTTGACAGATATGGATGACATTGGGAACTGACCAAAAAAAGAGCCCCAAAATAAAACCCTCACTTCTCTGCTTTCTGCAGATAAACCCAATGGCTCTCCTGTTGGCTGCAGTTTGCAGCTCGGAAGAAAACTCCCCTCAGCAACAAGCATATGCAATATCCCAATCAAGGAAGAAAATAAATCCATAATGTTTTTCACAGAAGCCTTTGCAATTTGCTCTTGCCAGCTTACACACGATCTTTCCCCTTGCCAATATATTCCAGAGGCACAGTTTTAAGAGAATTTTGCATGTAGAAATGGAATATATTCTGAATTAATGATGCTAAATAAACTTACATTTTGAAAACAATTCAAAGCAAGCCCTATCTTTTGCAGAGGAAATGTCACTATTCCAGCACCCTCACACAGGATAGAAGCAGTTTTAGCAAGACACAGGGCTGTGTGACTGCAAAGAAACACGGTTTTAAGCTAAGAAAAACCGTGTAACCCAGACTTCCTCCTTTTCCATGGTCTCCACCCATCCTAAGTGATGTAGGCATGCTTGCAGAGATCTCCACAGCCCAGACTAAACTAGAAATCTCACTTACATGAATGGCCATAAAAAGAAACACAGTTTTAGACCAGTAGGATTCAGCATAATAGAGAAGCTAAATAGGACCATCTGAAAAGAAAAAAATTAAATCCAGTCCCTTCAATGTTTCCTAGCTTAGAAGGTTTATGAATTAAAAAAACAAACAAACAAACAAAACCAAAACACCTCCAGCAATTCCAAGCCTTGATTCTGTGCTAACAAATGCATTCTCCACTGTGATGCTGTGAGGGGAAATGTTCCTCATGGAGAGCAGTGAAAGTGAGGCACTTCTTTCAACGTGAGCCGCAGGAGTTAAAACATGCAAGTCAAGAGGAAGCAAAAGAGCTGGCAACCTTTTGGTTTCACCACATGCAATGTAACTGCAGAATTACAAATCTGGGACTCTAGCAAAATGAACTGCAGCCTTTGGGGAACAAAGTCATGTGTAAATAAGAACACTGTCAAAAGAATACAATATAATATGCTTCATTTTTTTTTTTTTAACTGCCTATGGTGCTAAGCCCTTTTCTCTTTCACACATAGCCTGCTGTCCAGATTTCTAACACGTTTTTGTCAAAGCAGCAACCCCAGGACTTCCCAGGCAGCTAGAGTCTGTGTAAGAACTAACCACTGTAAACACAGAAAGACCCACTTAACAAAAACCTGCAATTTTACAAAATGCAGAATTTGTATAAGCATCACTCCAAAGGGAAAGCAGCTAATGACAGCTGTAGGAAGAGCTGTAGCTCTCATTCAAAAGTGGAGCTGAGAAGCTAATGATTAAGAAGGAAAAGAGCTGAGAAGCTCCTTGGGACAGCAATCCCTGCTGTAATCCTGTAATCCTGAATAAAATTACAGCAAATTAGCAATAATGGATCATTTGTCCCCACAGCTGCATATTTATTAGTCAAAAAACACAGCACACAAACACACTGTGCATTCATACACCTGCCCATCAACACCTGAGTAACCTGAGTAGGTGATGACCAAGTGCACATCCTACATCCTTGTGTGGCCACTGAAGTACCACCTCCAGCTTTATGAGTGGAAACTCCAGTCAAGGCCCCAAAAGGCACACGGGCAGAATGATTCCCATCACCAAACACAGCATGAAACAAGCTGCAGAGACCATTAAAGGTATTGCATATTAATTTATTCCAAAAAATTCCGCTTATTAAATAAACCAAATCTTAAACACTTTTCCCAATTAGATTTTTCCTCAACATTACACCATCTCTCTGCTTCACCTATTTGGTGCAAAAATTTAATTCCCAATGCATGTCACTGTCGTTCCATCCCACAAAGTAACACACAGGATCTTTTTTTTTGCTCTTATTATGACAGTGCTGCCAAAGTAAGAGCTTTTCCTCCTCCACCTCCTCCTTCTCTTCTCATTTTTGGTGTCTCTTCTTAAAGCTTCATCAGCTTTCAGTCTCGATTTAGAGCCTTAGAAAAGCATGAAGTTTGTCTGCAAAGCAGTACCCTGGAGAAGTCAGAGGTGGCAAACTGAATGGGTGGTGTGTGTGCTGAATGACAGTGTCAGCCCTCTCAGAGGTGCAAGGTGTATTCAGCATGCCTCACAAAAACCTCAGAAGATTAAGAAGGCTAAGTCAATATTTATCTTAAATTCCCTACTCAGCCGTCCTCGTATACAGGCATGAGAAAGCAGAGAAGGGCTATTCGCATTAAGGGATGTGGGGCAAATTAATGCAATGGAATTTTGTAATAGGCTTTTTGAATAGTGAGAAAAAAAATATTGGGAAAAAGTAGAAACATCATTTCGTACCACAACTCGCCCCACGCACGCCGCAGGTCTCGAGGCACGGCTTGAGGAGGCTGCTCAGTAAGGAGGGGCAGATCGCCCTGGCCTTCCTTCTGGGGTGTCACCACACACCCCTGCAGCTTCCTCGCTGTGGGAGGGCCCCGCGGCAGGGACGGGGTTTTGTCGTGTTCCGTCACAGCACTACTTCCAAGCATACACCAGGCANTCCGCGCTGCGGGGGGGCCCCGCGGCAGGGACGGGGTTTGTCGTGTTCCGTCACAGCACTACTTCCAAGCATACACCAGGCATATCTCTATTATTAAGAGCATTAAAAGAAGGATTAAACTGCTTCCTCCCGCAGCAATTAGGAGTCGCTCAGGACTCTTAATATCACACTGTCCTACGCGCCAGCAGATCTTTGAATTCATCGTGCGTTCATGAATTCCACAGAATCTCTGCGACTTCTGAAAGCCTGGAGAAGCTCGGAGGCCGATGGACTTCAGCACTTCCCGTACGGGGCAGCAGCAGCAGCACGAGAGCCCGCAAGCGAAACTTTGCTGGGCACTCTCGCTTTACTCCTCGCTGTTTACGGAGCCGCCCGTGAGTCCCCCTCG
>VYXF01011024.1:1130499-1184973 GCA_013397295.1 Polioptila caerulea
CAGGTGCTGGCACCCCTCCTCCGCGTCGTTCTTCGTCTTGTAATTGAAACAGGTTTTCTATTAAAAAGCTATTCAAATAGCTGCAGTGCCTGTCTTACCAGAACACCTGGCTTCTCTGTCGCTGAGTGTTGCCCTTTTTTTGTGAGGAACGGGACTATAGCTGCTCCTGGGTTCCAGTGAAATAAACTCATTTAGGTACCACAGAAATGAGCAGCAAAGCAACGGAAGACGCTCCTGTAATTACTCAGTTTAGGGGAGAGTTTTGTTTACAGCAGTAGAGCAATTAGCAAGGCTTAACATTTTCCTATCCAGTCATTTGTTGGGTACCACCTCCCTGCCCACAAACACAGGTTTTCATGTTCAGTACAAACCACTGAAGCACATCAGGCACTCCATCAAGGAAACATATCAGGAAGCTTTGTTGTATTCCTCTGCTTTCTCCACCTTTGATGACGTTCCCTCAAATCAACGCTGCACAAAAGAAAACCTTCCCCGAGGATGAGAAAAGGATTTTAGAAAATGGGCTGCTGTAGAGCTGAAAGTGCCACCGTCCTGGAAAGACTCCACAACTGCACACTTGATGGCTCAAGGGGACTAAATAAGACCCCACTTGCGTTCATCTTCTGAGCTCTGGAATGGAAACCTCCAGCAGCTTAGACCTTAGGTCACGTAGACACTCACTCACGTTTCAGGGTCACTGTGATCTATTAAAATGAATGTGATCCCAGGAAACAGTAGAAGAGTTGTTGCACTGTTAGCAGGTAGTGACCCCCAAAGGCAACAATTTGTGATACAAGTACTATTAGTGTTTACTATAGCAAAAATTCTCGTGGTTTTTGTTGTTTTTTTGGGGTTTTTTTTTTTGAGTAATTTTTTAAGATGAAACTAAGTGCTAATTTCTCAACCTTATGTACCTTATTACATAATTTATATTAAGATCCGCAAAGTTCCCAAAGGTGCAATAAGGATTAAATCATTAACTATATTAATTTAAGATGTAATATTTATGGGTTTATAAAGCAAAGATAAATAGGACATGACAACTGGCTTACTTTTTTTTTTTTTTAATACTTCTACAAAAAAATGTATGCTTTATCAAAATTATCTTCTTTGGAGAGGAAAAAACAATGTAAGTACTAGAAAACAGATAATTTATAATTTTAGTCATTGTTCAATGCTGTATTTATTTTTTGTACTTTGTTTTAAAATATTGATAAGGAGGACAGAAGGCCTGATGCTCACTTGTGGATGCTAACTTACAGAGGGGACTGGGAATTAAGGCTTATGGTTTTTATATACAGGCAGGAGAATTAAGAGAACATTAGTCATTGCCAAGTTTAAAAAGTTAATTTTGGCTGTTTGAAAAACCTATGCTAAATTTACCTTTCACACCTCTACAAGTGTCTCATGAGGCAACTCCTGCTTTGCTGGTAAGCAACATGCTTCGGGTCTTACAGTTTCCACTGCAAGTACCCCTGTTCACTGTAAATTGGTTGGGTTTATTTTCAAATGATACTTCAAAATGCATTTTCTTGTAGTTCAGGTCTAAATTAATGTCATATATAACCAACACTTGACAGAGAAAACTCTACATAAAACTGTCATTGTATTTATCTGTTCCTAGATGCTTAAAACTGTACAAAGAAAAATTGCTGTGGACCATCACTGTGGTCACAGATACTATTAAAGTGCCTAAACAATGGAGCGAAAGGCAAAGTTTCTTGAGTGTAAGTGCTAAGACAGGGTCTCAACTTGAAGTGTTTTCAAGTGGGACAACTTTTAAAATTACTTGTGAGTTACCAAATTTTTGCCTGTTCCCCTCTCCCCCCCCCATGCTTACAGTGTAGTTTGTAACAAGAAGTTAAATTACATTAACCTGCAACTATCTTTGAAGGCGTTTTCTTGTTCTGTGAGATGCAGATACATCTCTTCCCTTCTGGTATCTATGTGCTCTGCCAATAGGAAATGGCACTTCAAGGGAAGTGACTTAGGCATGCACAGCATCACGGTTCTCTTCATATCACACAGACATGACTGACCCCAGATCCAATAAGAAAATTACTAGGAAAGCAAGCAGATTATTACAGACTTAAGACTTATGTTTCAAGTTATATTCTCAGGGGTATTCTTCAAAGACATAACTATTTACTAAAATAAAGCCAGAGGGAGTTCTACAAAAGCCTGAAATTAAGGGGGAAGAAGAGAGACCTCGGTGCTTCCAAGTAGAGAGGGGTCTGTCTCGTAAGTTTAATTCACTTCAAAACAAACTTTAAGATAGGACATAAGGACACAAATAACCTTCTGAATTGGAAAAAAAAAAAGTTTTCCCTGGGCCAAATAGCCCAGGGAAAGAGAGTCCTAACATGCTTCACTAACTGGATTGTCAGAAACACACCTGCAAGAGCAGAGATCGCTACCCTCACCACAGGAAAGAATGTGACTGAAGGTGATGTGCATTATATTTCAAATACGTACAGAAAGGAAAGGCACACAGACTAATTACAGAGTGATCACCTTCATTAGCCAGCCATAGAAGTCCAATGACAAATTTGATCAGGACCCCAATCATAGGATGATGTCCCCACCACTCAAGGAAACAAATACGATTAGATTAACTTCAGCCAGGGTTACAGGGAATCCAGAGCCCTTTTCTTCATCCTCTGACTTGTTTTGTTCATCATAGTTCTTTAAATGCTTCCTTTTTTTTCACAGGTACCTTTTCAGAGCTGGTGGGTAAAGGAAGAGAGAGCAGAAAAAAATCTGATGACAAAACTTATAAGTTCCCCAACAATACCAAACCCACAGCACAAATCTTGAAGTTCTCCCTCTAAGGCTGTTCTATTCTATCCTCCTTCAGTAAGCAGGGTTCGACATACTCCTGGGACAAAATTTTCCAATGCATCTTACTTGAAAACCAACAGCAACAAGTTTTTCTCTTAACTCTTGCACACTACAGTTCAAAACAAAAAATGTAAGGACATAGAATAAAATTCTGAGATATCTTACAAAAAACATGTCTATACTGAATTTATCTTGCATCTGGTGATGAAAAGCTGCTGCAAAATCTCTTCAGCAGCAAATATGAGGAATGATCTCAAGTCTTGCTTGCAGAACTCCAGGTAAGGTCTTTACAAGTCATTAGTAAACAGCCTGAATTTTTCCTAAAGTCACAAGACTGAAACCCAAACCTACATTTTCATGAAGAGGGTAGCACTTCTGGACATGGTATCAGCAATGTGCCATTCTGTGTAAAGACAACACATTTTCACCAGGGAGAAATTATGTTCTCTGCCATGGCACAGATCAAAAAAATCTCTCTTCAAGGTATTAAAGAAGAGCTCATTGCAAAATATTACCTCTGCCAGTACTAATATACTAATCCTTCTGCTCTAGTAAAGAAAAGAAAGAGTGAGATAAGATCTATCACCACCCAGCACAGAACACAAACAAAAGGTCTGTATTTTTATAGAGCAGGGGATCACGCCAGTAAGATTTCCTAAATAAACTGCTGGAGGGCATGATATCACATAGGAAAATACCTGGACTCTAATTACAGAGAGAAATTCTTAACTCAAGGCAGGAGAAGTGTTTATAGGTAGAGGCTCATAAATTACACTCTTATTACAGAGTTTCTAGGCTGCCTAAATTGTACTGGAGTATTAAGTCAGTACAGCAAAGACCCAAGTCACAGTTAAAGGGAGATGGCATCATTTACAGTCATTGCTTTTTCCTCCCTCTTTGAGTCTTTTTACTATATGTCCCCTTTTGCTTAGACTTTCTGATATGCTTCCTCTGGTTTGTAAATATCTTTAAACTGGTTGCACAACTGTGGATGGAGGGAGCTGGTGGAATAGTGTGGAGATAGGGCAGAACTTCCCCTCTGGCTGCCACTGCACAGGGAAATCAGCCTAATCTGCCTCAGGAGCCACAGCTCCAGAGAGAAATACACAACAAACTTACCAGAAAGATATGGGTGGAGATCTCCCATTTCAAGTTTCAATTCTGGAGCCATTCCAGGCCCAGCTTGTGCTCAAGGCATCTGTCATCAAACAGCAGCAACACAACGGAAAAGTTCAGCTGTTTCCTTTCTCCTGGATAAACCACAAAGCAGAGCTTTGGCTGTTTCCAGGCTTGGTTCCTTCTGTACCACTCTGCCAAAGAGACAGAGCTCAAGTATTTTGGCACCTGCAGTATTGAAGAGATCACAGGAAGTGGTTTTCCCACTCAGACAGCCTTAATGACCTACACAACACCTGTGTGGTGACACAGCTAGAAAGCAGAACTGAAAGCACTGAACTCATCACAGAAATAGATATGCTAAGCTTGGTAGGCCACAAACCTTAACAAAAGTAATGCTAAGCTTGGTAGGCCCAAGCCTTGGCAGAAGCAAGCAGGATTTTGAAAAGAGTGCTTAATTTGCAATACCTTACGCATTTGTACAAGGGAGGGCATAGGTAGAATGAAGCAATGTTATTAAAAAATATAGATATGGTTGTTTTGGTAATTATTACTTAAGCTGTGGATCTATATTTAGCTCCTGCCTAAAAGGTATAAAAGACAAGACTGTGTGATCAATAAATTGGCTTCCATGCTAGCACCTAGCTGGAGTCCCGTCTCTTTGTCACTCGCCATCGTCACACCTGAAAGACTGATGGCTTAAAACAAGAGAACACACAAATTTAATGTCATCAGTGCTGGATAGGAAGCAACAACTGTTCAGAACAGAGCACAACCCTTGTGGTGAGGGCTCCTCAGTGAAACCTCTGCCTAAGCATTCCATGCTAGTAACTGAAAGTGAATAATGGCTATGCACAGTTCGACACACATCACTCAAATACACAGAATGTGGAAGCAAGGGGAAGAAGGGGAACTGAAAGAAACATTTTACAGTCCAAATCTGCAAATAGCAAATGACTCTTCAAAGTAAATGTTCATTATACCAGAGAAAATAATGTACACTCACAGAAGCGTGTTCTTTTTTGTTAGCTTGCATTAAGTCTTTTCACACCAGTCATTGCAAATGACCACCAGAGCTGAGCACAAACTTCATGGGTCCCAACCTTATTCAGTCTAAAAATTCTGACATCCTTTTTTATGCAAATACTCAGGGATCTGAGTATCCACTCCAATCCCCTCCCTTCCCAGTACATTGTACTCCATCTGCCTGTTCTGCAGATCATATTTGTGCAAGCATTTTTGCACTAATATTCTTGTTTGAGTAATAGACCTCCCTCCCTTCCCAGTACATTGTACTCCATCTGCCTGTTCTGCAGATCATATTTGTGCAAGCATTTTTGCACTAATATTCTTGTTTGAGTAATAGACCTCCCTCCCTTCCCAGTACATTGTACTCCATCTGCCTGTTCTGCAGATCATATTTGTGCAAGCATTTTTGCACTAATATTCTTGTTTGAGTAATAGTCCTCCCTCCCTTCAAGTGGTATCATGTTGTCTGCCCTGTTACTGTTTTAGGCTGAGGAAGAGAGGCTGCCAGAAGCATAGCAATGTGTTTGAGACGAGGCTGGCTCCTAAGCTATTTTACATTTGATTCACATAAAATTCACAAGCAGAAGCTGAAGGGCATTCCTAGAAGTCCTAACTCCTGCTTCAGGAGGTCTTGCAGTCATGCCTGGACCTATGCAGTTTCTACACATACCTACAAGATTTCAGTAACTTCTAGTTGTTTTTTTTTTAAGGAAAGTGCTAAATTTTGAAGAAGCTGAAAAAGTCTTCCTCCAGTTTTAAGAAACTGCCACTGAGGAGGGCTGAGAATTCACAGGTTTCTGTTTTTTTGTTTTGTTGTTTTTTTTAAATTCTCCATTAAGCTGTAACACAGAACTTATTTTTTATAATACAAGCACACTTGCTTATTTAAAGACATGGATATTACTGGTTAACCAAGTTTGTGGTAGCAAGAACTCAAGATAAAAAAGTAGAAAAGGGAAAAGGCTGATGATACCTATCTTCATGTAAATCAGTTCATGCAACACTGTTTGTGATAGCTTGCATAGTACCAGGCACCTTATGTCACGTATAATCCGAAGAGGTGGTGTGGAAAGACAAATGAACATCCAATCAGATATTTAAACACATTGAGAAACTGAAAGCCACAGGAGGCAAATTAAGTAGAAGACCTAACAGGGTACTAAAAAAAGAAAAGAACAGCTTGCTATCTCCTGTTGTCCCCAGTTCCGGAAGCTACAGAACATTTGGAATCTTTTAGAAAGAAGGAAAAATTATACTTTTCCACATGGGCAACTATATTGCAAAACCATCCATTAGAAGAAATTACTCAGTCTAAGGTCAAAAATACTCAAGTTACTCCAATAAGCAAAAATGCTGACAGGGTTTTACACATCCAGCTGATCTCTAAATACATAAGGTAGAGGTGCATCTCAGGGTAGGACAACTTACACTCGAGGGATTTCTCGTGTTTCACCCCGACCATCGGATACCAGTCACTCTTAAAGGAGACAGGATGCTGGAGCAGGTGGATAGGCAGCTCTGCTTGATGATCCAGCTGCAGCCTGACAGTGCTGGAGCAGCTGACAGACCCCTCACATGCTGCTTTCCCAAGGCTGCGTTCCTCCTGCAGAACCGATCCAGCCACGCCAGAGTCTGTGTTGCACAGGCAGTTTCCACTCTGCTTCCAGGAACTTCAAAAGTTTCAAAATGTTTGGAAGGCTGAACGATTTCATGCTTGCTCTCCAAGAATAAATTACACTTTCACGTATGTGGCTTTGGTAATTCAAAATAACAGTTTGGATGATGGAAAAGGGGAAAACTTGCAAACTCAAATGGCTTTTTATTTTGAATGAACATATAAGGCACTGTGAAATACAGCCAGATTGTAAGAAATACCTAAGCATGACCATCTGGATAGGAAGGCACCAATCTTTCAGAAGCTCTGGACGTGCTCAGTAAGCTGGATAAGGACATCCAGCACATATACCAGTGATTGCAGTTTTACTTCTGCTCTCTCATAAACTCTACTTCAGACAATGAAGGCATCATATTCTGCCACCAAAGAAAGAAAAGAGCAAAAAGAATTCCAACTGCTGCTAGATACATATTTTATTCCCTTTTTTTTTTCTTCTGCATTAGGTCATCAGGTAATTTTTAGTAGTATTTTGTATTCCTAGAAGCTAAGACTTAAAGCCTGCAGAACTTTTTGAAAGCATTGTATCTACAGAAGTTATTAACAGAAGTATTTTCCTAAGCATTATTTTCTCCACCCAAATGATGATCAAACATTAAATAATTTGATAATTTTTAAAACATATTTTCAAACAATATGAGAATAACATTTCCTATGGTTAGCAGATTACCAAGATGGCTAATTATCACCAACTCTTTCTCATACTTGAGGATTCTTATGCCAATAAACACTTTACTCAAGAATCCCCCAAGGCCTCAGTGTCTTGCAAGTGGAGACTTTCTACTCACATGGATAAAAGAAGTATTATACTGCTTGCTAACCAAACAGTACTTCCTTCCAACACTCTTCACCTTTGTAAAATTGACACCTTTAATGGTAGCATGATTAAGGGTGTAATTGGAGATCTGTATTTGATGATGCCTCTAGGGTGGGGTTCTCTTAACATCTGAAAAAAATCAGATAAAAGTTTTAAACGTAGCTTTAAGTAAACATAAACCAAAAAATCATAAAGGTAAACAGGTGCAAGAAAATGAGATTTTAATCCTTTCCCCTTTAAAAAAAAAAATCTTAATAGGTCGTGAAGTATTTCCAGGAGTTCTGCCACCTGCCCTATTTATCTTCTGTAGAAGTGTGCACGGACTAAAATCCTGTGCATGACTGGTGCTCCTAATTAGGCAGCTCCTTTTGCTAAGGTCTGCCAAAGGAAAGTAAGAAGAAACTCTGTGTAATATTTATTTTTTTCTAGTTATCAAAACTGTAAAGGAAAAGATATCAAAGTTCCTGCAAGGAGATTGAAGCATAAAATGAAGAAAGATCTACTTTGTAGTTATTTGAATTGTGATTGTTGTTGTAATAATCTTTTACATGATGCTAATCATGTGAGAATTGTCTTCATCCACTCTGAAAAGTAGAAACGCCTTTGGATTTTTCCATGGACAGGAATCATCAGTATCTTGTCCGGAAAAATAAAATGTTCTCAAAAGAGACTTCAACCCCAGTTATTCGCAAAAGTTGTAACCGCACTTTTCTAGATTCCTGAATTTGAATATAACATAACACCAGTTTAAGTAAAGACATGCAAGACTGCTAGAAATTGTTTTCTTTTCTTTAATTCTAGAGGCTGAGAGGTAAAGAAATTGCATCAATAAATCATTACAGTTTGCCCATTCCCTTTAAAATTCCCAACACAAGTCTACCAAAGATCCTGGTATGCTAAAAGTCAGAAGTATCTGTGATTCTAATCATATTCAACTTCCTTTATGAAAATCTGAGATGCAATGTAAAACCCTCTCATCCTTTTTTAAAACTGAATAAACTATCAGAAAATACTATATAAAACTTTGACATGTATTAAAATATGAAAAACTGCTTTTAAACAAAACACCATTAAAGTAATTTTTACATAGCAACACACACATATTTGGGGTATTGCATAAATTCATTGCCAGCTGAGATTCAGATCTCCCCACTGCCCCCACTGGCTAGTGAATTTCTGCAGTTACATCCTGCCTGCAGAGACAAATACAGTCCAAAACTTCTAATTGCATTAAGTCAATGACTGAGGTTGTAATTACTTCCTCATTCACCCACTGGTGTCCCATACCTTGAAACTTCATCATAAAATTCTTAAAATCTACCTGGTGTGAAAAAACCTGACTCCACATTTAAAATTATTGAAGAGCTCTTGACTCTCAGGATTACTAACAACTGATTTTGGCTTTTTACAAACACCAGCTGTGACAAAACTATCTTTTCAATATCTGACAAAATTTACAGAAAGCCAAGGCAAAACAAAATTACCTGCTCTGGCGATCTTTCCTGCACGGCCCTGAGAAGCTCTACACTAAGATAAATAAATAGGTTTATTTCTAATAAGCTTAAGAACAAAATAAAGAACTGAGTTCAATAACGCTTCTCAGGGAGCTGCATCACATGTCCTACTATTGTAAGAGCTTCACAGGCTCCCATTTCTCCCACAAGAACTTCCATACTACTTCCTTGGTAAAAGAGGTACAAGATGTTGCACGCAGAACAAAGACATAACAGGGATCCCCACTGCCAGTGTTTAAAATACTCAACATTTGAACTGATCACCCAGAAACTTACTTAGCTGGGGATGGGAAACATCTTCCCTGGGAAACCTTAAATTTCAAATGAAACAGACATGATTTATGTTATGCAATGTGGAAGACACTTAGGGAAAAGTTCAGTCCCTAGAATGGCTAGAGTGCTACTTTGGACAGTTCAGCAATTTATATAAGCAGATATGAAACTATGTCTTTTATCTCTTCTTCCAAACCTTTCTTAAGCAGGCAACAAGCTTGCTGAGCTTCACAGTACTTTGCTTGGTGGGATTAATCTTTAATCTGTATCTTTTGCCACAGTGGCATGATCCAAGCCATTGTAAGAGAAACTTTCAGATCACAGAATCCTTAAGAGCTGGAAGGAACCAGGGCTTATCTGGTCTGACACCCCTGCTCAAGCAGGCTCATCCCAAGGCACATTACATAGGATTGCATCCAGATGGCTTTTGAATTATCTCCAGTGAGGGAGAGTTCTCAACCTCCTTGGGCAATCTGTTCCAGTGCTCAGTCACTGCCCAGTAAAGCAGTTCTTCTCGTGTTCAGGTGGAACTTCCTGTGCAGCAGTTTCTGCCTGCTGTTGCCTCGTGCCCTATTGCTGGGCATCACTGAGCAGAGCCTGGCTCCATCCCCTCGACACCCTCCCTCCAGATGTTTATAAACACTGAGGTCCCCTCTCCTCTCTGTGGCCTCCTCTCGAGGCTGAACAGGCCCAGCTCCCTCAGCCTTTCCTTCTGAGAGATGCTCCAGTCCCCCCATTGCCCTCGTGGCCTCTGCTGGACCTGCTCCAGGAGCTCCATGTCCCTCTCGTGCTGAGGAGCCAGAACTGGACTCAGCACTCCAGATGTGCCTCACCAGGGCTGAGCAGAGGGGCAGGATCACACCCCCTGACCTGTGGCACTGCTCCTCCTGGTGCAGCCCAGGATGCCAATGGCCTTCTTGGCCACAAGGACACTGCTGGCTCATGGAAGGCTTGTTCTTCACCAGGACCCCCAAAGTCCTTCTCAGAGAGCTACTCTTGCCATGCCAACAGATACTGTATTGATCAAAAGACTAAAACCAGTACCCTGAATCCTGAGATGTTTCAAATGCAAGATATTTCCATGAAACTTTTAAAAATTTAAACCAAAGATCAGTCAGAATGGAGATGTGCTCTATAATTAATAAAAAACTATATTCTCTGTGCTGTGTAACAATTTTACTGAACAAATAGTTCTAAAGATGTACTTTTCATAATTTTTATATACAAAAACTATACTAGAAGAATAAAGCTTTAAGAAATGATTTTACAGAAGAGGTTGCAATTAATCATGGCATAACATGTTCCCAGATATCAACACCAAACTCACAAATCAGAAGCATCTTCATGGAGCATTTGAAGTGTTAACATGCTCTTCTCAACTTTGCAAATACAAATTATTTTCTTCAGCAGCACTTAGCTCTCACCCAATGCACATTACTTTACAAACAAGCACTGAAATCCTGAAGGTCTGATTTCTGGACAACACTCAGCATTGCCTCAGATGTTTATTACATGATAAATTAATTTACTAAATGGAAAGTTTCTCTTATGTAATTCTTTGGGTAACTTAAACACATTTAGTTAAGGACAACACACAAATATAAGGAATCTTCTCCAAACAATGAGTTTGTGCTAACATGCAGAGTAACACTACTTGCGCAATTTAATTGTTGTAGCTTTCAAAGCATTTGCAAACCACAGCTAGTACATTTTCTCCTTGACTATTTGATTCAGGGGCTATAGCAGTTAAAATACAATGTTAGCATTTTCAAGGCTACATTAAATTAAAATGTAATCATACTAATCATCATTTACTTTTCTGTACCTAATTATTCCGTTGTAGTCACATTTCATTAAATCAAACAGATAAAGTTAAGGAAACTAAGTATGATTGATTGTGCTTTATGAATTGATTCTAACGAGTCTCTAAAAAAAGGCCAAAGAAAACCATCCCAACTTAACCAAACTGAAAAAATCTGTCATAAATCTATCAAAAAGCCCAAAACCTTGAGTCACCAAAACATTAGGATAAAATTTCTGAAATATGCAAGTGTGATTATATTCTGAATTTTGTCATTTTAAAACCTTTACTTTCACTGATGTAATGTAATTAATTTTTACATTCCTTCTCATTTTTCTTTAGACCACAGCAGAATTCAAATCTTCAAGTGTGAGTGATTACCCACGCTTACTCTAAATGGCAGACAACACAAGTTACAGAAACCTGGACCAAGACTACAGTAGTTACAAAACAAGGTTAACAGATATGCTTTCTATAGGATAATACATAAGAAGGGGATTAAAAACTCAGTATCAAAACTCATTTCAGATTATATGGTGTTTTCTCCTCCCTTCCACAGGTCTGTGAAATAAGTTGATTAACATGTTTTCTTCAATATTCAGTTCAGTAAGAGTTTAACTGGAAAATTATTATAGTTGCATAAATATAAAACCACATGATAAAGCAAAATATTTTAATTAGTAAGCCAATCATAAATAAATTCACCTAAAATTAACAGAAGCAGCAGCTGTATTCCTTCTACATTTATATTTTTTTTATCATGGTTTAATAGTCAACTTCATTGTCTAGCCTGGGACAAAACAATTCATTATCATCGAGCACTCAACAATTCTGCACAATGAGCTAGGTCTTTTTTTTTTTTTAGTTACATTTTTTACATTTTCTTTACAAATGTAATACCTATGTACATTATATATTTTATTTCTACAATTGATTTACTTTACTGAAACTCTACAACTGTCACAGGGAATTTGCTGAAGTCTTTAGCAAATATGAACCATTCCTTTTAAAAAGAAATTCATATAAACAACCAACATACATCACTGTCCTTTGACATCTCTGTTAAGGATTTGGATCTGGAAGGGCTACTATAACAAATGTAAGAAAAAAGGCTTTAGCTAATTGTACATTTTGTTAAGAAATATCATCCCACATAGCTACATAAATTCACCAGCTTGCAATAAACAGAGCACCATACCGCTGCACAACTGGAAACGTGTACAAACCAATTTTAAAGTTTACTAGTGAAACAGCTTCATCACTTGTAGCACTTTTAGACTGAAGAAAATCTGCAAAATTCTTTCAGAAATGTATACTCCTTTAGCTGTAAAGCTTCCAAAACAGTGCTGGTCACTGTGTATTGTGAAGAACAAGCATCCACTTCCATAACTTCGCATATGCTTCTCTTGGCCCACGCTTCTGTCTCAAGTCACTTCTTCCTCTACCTATTCCTTGGTCATTTACAAATCTGCTGTTGAATATTAAGTAGGAATTCATAATATGAGAAAGCTGCTTCTGTCCGATCCTCAATTAAATGCTGAAAAAAATCTGTTTTGGCAGGGTTCTCATCTCTGAAAGAAGAAGGGAAGGTATTAAGCAAAATCAAACTTTGAGCAGAAAAATCCACTGCAAATTCAAACAAAAGGATAAGTTCTAATAAATTGCTTACTGTCATTTGGAATATGAATTCAGTACAATTGCAAATAATCCAAAGCCTAGAAAAAACTTGAAGTTTGCAATACACTATCAAACAACAGCATCTTTTTAAGTATATAAAATGGTAAAAAAGCAGGTGAAATACAACATTTAAACTATCTCATAGAAACACAAAAAGGCAAATGTAAATATTCTTTTGTTTTTGAGGCTAATAAATATGCTGGTGGCAATGAAAAATTGCAAAAATTACATCTTTGTTTATATGTAAACTCAATCCCCTCCCCAGACCTTCTTACTTGGCAACAGAATAGAAAAGGTAAACATGTCAAAGACAAAATTATTGCTCCCATAAAAATTTGCTGGGAAACAGTCCTCTGTTCCAGTGTTGCATGCAAGCAAAACTCTCCTACTTATTATAGTCTCTCAGAAATGCTTGCAATTCAAGCAGCAGCCACAATGCCAACAGCTCAAGACCTTCAGTCCTATATTTCAGTATCACTTCTCTGAGCAAGTCATCGTAATCTCGAAAAAGTCATCTCCCATCCAGCTC
This sequence comes from Polioptila caerulea, assembly GCA_013397295.1. Classification (NCBI taxonomy): domain Eukaryota; kingdom Metazoa; phylum Chordata; class Aves; order Passeriformes; family Certhiidae; genus Polioptila; species Polioptila caerulea. Next base: position 1,143,769 of record VYXF01011024.1, read on the forward strand.
AGTAAAATGAGTACTCTACTCATGAGTACTCTACATTTCAAAGTGAAATGTAATCTCAATTATAATAATTTTATAGAATTTAAACCTCCTTAAGCAAGTCACAGCTTGAAAAGGCTTCAGAACTTGGCTCATCTATCATAGATCAGCTGCTGTCCTGTAGATCTCTAACAAAAACACACAATTATCAAACCAACTACAGATTACTGACTTTAATCTTTTTTATATACATATAATGAAATTATAAAAGCTATACCAGAAACTAACCTGGTTAACACCACTGATCATAAGGACATCCACTGCAGTTTAGTATATTCCTAATATAAAAATATGCAACTAATTCCTACCAATAAAACTATGACCAGTTGGGTTTGCACTAGATTCAAAGACAACCTTTGTCACTAGACAGTTTTATAAACAGCACTGTATCAGCTGGAAAGGTGATGTTATTCATTTTCTTCCAAGACAGATATATTCACTTTTCATCAGTCTTAAGCAGATAAAGTAAATAGAAGTTGCTAGTAACAACTCAGTACATAACAGAAATACTTACTTTATTACTTGAAGAACTGGACTTAAAGGTCTACTATCTCTAAGCCAAGATATAAAAGATCGTGTCCTTTCTGAAGAAGGTGCATCCACCTCAGGAAGCTGTGTCTGGTTGAAGGTAATTGAAAGAAACCATCACCTTTTATTACTGAAACTATTTTAAAAACCCAGATCCTGCAAGTCATAACATAACTCAAGCCACAATTTCTGTTAAGAAATTACCAACCATGGATTTACATACACAGATATTTGTCTTCAGCTTAAAGGACAATAATTCATAATATCTGTAGTGCACTGCTATCTAGAAAGGAGTACATCTTTAACTTAAACTGCGTTGTAAGTGCAAAAGATTTTAGACAGCAAGGTCATCTATTCAAAATGCTGCTTTTGCAGTCTTCTTGACTGTATCTTCTTCTGTCAATCAAGTTTCTACCTGTTGCAGTTTGCATCACTGAAGAAACAAGAAGTAAAATCTGAATTTCATGTAAATATCAATGGAAAGATGCTACTGGACTATTTGTTTAGGGAATAAGCTGAAAAAAATAGACTTAAAATTAGCTGAGCAATTCCCTGAGCTAAATATATTATCTCTTCAGCCAATATGACACTTTAGGACAATTAACATCACATAAAGGAATTTATTTCAGCTAAAGTAGTTCCACTGCTACCTTTGTAGAATGAGGACATAATTTAAAAGCAAAGATAACTTTATGTAAGTTTTTGTCTCATTTTCATTATAATAAATGTTATATAATCATTAGAAAAAAATTATCATCCTTCCTTTATCTAAGGTCCCTGGAAACTCTATTAACTAATACCACCAGCTGGTCGCAGGGGACAGCTCTAAATTGCTAATACATACAAAATACAAAACTCTGAACAAGCAGTCCAGTTTTATAGTAGTCTTATAGCTTACCACTCTTAACCTGTTCTTGCCACTTCCCTCCTTGATATTATGCTACTGTAAGCAGAAAATATCTACCTATGTGATTCTATGCTAACATTTTTTGGTACAACCATTTGATTCTGAACTTTATCCTAGAGCATCTTAAAAGGGTCCATCTTTATCTGCCAATTGTTGATGTTATGGAATCACTAATCACTGAAGAGGAAACTTCTCTTTAATTGCTGCTCTGTTTCATGCACTAGACTATAGGTACAAGTTATAACATAAAAACCCCTCCACCAAAGCACACATCCAAGGGTCTCTGATGTTCTAATAGCTGAACATTTCTCTTTTTAACATGGAGTCAAGGCTTGGAAGCTGAACAAAACTTGACTCTTACTTTTACTTACAGGCCTATTGTGTCACACCACAGATTTGGTATCTTACACCAGGTTCAGAGAACACAAGGCTTCTGGAAACTCTGTTATCTATTAAGTAACTCTAATCTTAATCATTAACACATCTGAATAGATCATTTTTGTATTCATCCAGTGAAATTACTTCCTATTCTTGTGAATGCACATGTACTTCCACTAAAATAATAAAAGCAGTTATGTTACAGAGCAACTGTTGGCCATTTCATGAATGATGAAATTTATATGTTTACATTCTTTCCTTGAAAACATCTGACAACTTCTATCTGGTTCCTATGAAGCTGATGAAGTTAGAAGGTACATAACTAGAAAAAAAACCAACCTAACTCATAATTAAAAACTGAAAATGCAGACATAGATAGATTAAATGCACATTCCAAGTACAAGCAGTATACAGCTCAGCTCATTAAAATGCCTACCATTTTCTGTGGCACTGATGCATAGTTAGGGTATCCAAGGACATCTTTTATGAAGTTGCTATCACAGTTTTTTCCAATCCAAAGGTAAAAAATCTGTAAGATGTCAGAATCAGTTTTAGAAAAGGCCCTGCATAAATTTTAGAGAAACAGGCAAGTGGTGATGCAATAGGAATAGTATCAGAATAGTAACCTCCATGCAAATGAATCACTTGAGTGTTCCAGTTGCAATTCATACTTACATGTCTATATTCACAAGTAAGTGTGTAAAAAATCAGTACATAGGTAACACTTAGAGTAAGGTCATTAAATGTAAAAAAAAATATATAGGTAGAATTCAAATACTGAAAGAATGAGGTTGCAGGACACATTTATAATGGAACAGTTAATACAGTAACTTCCTACGTTACCTCCTTAAATGAAACCCCTCAAATTATATGAAGTCACACCACTCTTGGTTACTGATGACTGGCTTCCCAATCTAAACAAGTTGCAGTAAAGCACCAATTATCAAAGCTTACTGTAGTAATAATTTCAGAGGTCTGGAGACAAAAGCTAGTTTTACATTCATACTCAGCCCTGAAGTGATTCAAGGTTAAAAGCACCTTCTAGACTGCCACTGGAGCAGCATAATGCTTTACCCAGTTGAGTGTGTTTTAGTGCAATTTCTACAAATACCTTCACTGTGTCTACAGACTTCGTTCACTCTCCAATTCCCTCTCCCTTGCAACTCTTACAGAACACAGGTCACAAAACATAAACTCACTCTCAGTGCATAACTGAGAATGTTCCTCTATCGAATGTTTTGTTAAATCCTCTAGTGTATGCAATTTAATAGCCATTAAAAGAAATTATGGAAAATAAAAATATATTAATTCCATAAAAAACACCTTGATATGAACCCTTGGTATATTTTGATCAGTCTTTTATGAAAAAAATCAACCTCTACAGCCTCAAAGATAGCTCTCATATCAAAATATGAAAGCTTTTCACTGGAACAGATTACTATCAGGTTACCTGGAATGCTGATTCACAACACTGCTATTGCTGAGAGCTGACTTGTATTAATAACAGAGCAGGCACTGCTTTGGGGGGAGATTTCCTCCTTAGGAAAATTTAAAAACAAAGAATGTGTAAAATTTTAACTTACTGAACCACAATCCATAAGAAAAGCTCCTTCTCTTGTCAACTTCTCTGCAGACAACTTCTGAAGGGGTGGCTGAGGAACAACTCTGTCATTTACATGTATTGTACTCTGTAAAGAAAACCGAATACTCAATAACACTAGAATTTTACCTTTAAAGGTAAAATGAAACAGGAAAAACACTGATAATCTCTGTAAAAATTCTGAAGATTCTCATATTACAAAATACTATGTTGAGCCTAAAATGATTATATACATCAAACCATTATAGAATGTTACTTAATCTAATGGCTACTTTAATACTTAAAGCATAATAATTCAAGTTAATTTAAGCTGCTTATGAAACAGTTTTGATGCTACAGACGTCAACATTTCAAAAGAATTACTACTGTTGACACTTTAATTTTCTATAAACACCCTCTGCTTTTTTCCCATTGCATTTAATTTCACTAGAAATGTTGCAAGAGCAGAAAACCTCAAACATCATATTCTACTCCCCATAAGGAAGGGTTCAGTATATTATTGCATTCAATTAACAGGAAGTCCCCTGATAACATCCTGCCTGAAGTGATCCTTGGGCTTGTTCACAGAGTCCTATGACTGATCTGATTAAAGAATCTGGTTGTTTGCACTAACATTAGCAAAAAACACCCTGCCTTCCTCCCCAGCAATAAAACTAACAAAAACAATTAAAAAAAAACAAACATGAATGCAACTCCTCAGTATTTTCAGATTAAAGCTGCTACCTCCTTCAATACAAAAACAGGCCAGATATCTCAAGAATCTCTACAGTATTCTGCAAATAATATAGGGAAAAATTAGTCTACTAAGTACATGTCCATGTAGTAAAAGATTATTTTAAAAATCACTGTTTAAAAAACTTCATACGATAATGCCATAGATTAGCAGCTTTTGGGGATTTAGACATAGTTATGAAAATGAATACCTTAAAAGAAAGTTTAAGACTGGCAGGCTTTACTCAATAATCTCAAGAATTGAGTGTTAAGTGAAAAGAAAACCAGCAAAAACATTTAAAAGGAATTCTGTAATATATCACAGCATTTTTTACAGAAACAAGACATTGAAGAGCAGTCTTTGTCACAAATACTTTAAACTGAAGTAATACTAAATGGCAGATTAGCATTCTGTTATGACTTAAAATCTCGTTTGTCAATTAATTTCAGTAGGTAAAACAAGCCCTATTTTTGTATTATTGTACTCAAAATAACTGATCTGAAAGCCTTTGCTAATAAAACTGGATCTCCTAAAGACACTGCTAATTCTTTACAGCACAAGCACACTGAACACAGTGTGCCACAAAAAGAACTTCAAAGACCAGTTGAAGTTGGAGTCTCAAAGACTGGTAAGGGTGGAGTATAAAAAGTGACTCTACAGAGGAACATTAAGTTTAGACTCACCTATTTGAGGTTATGAATACCTTAAAAGAAAGTTTAAGACTGCAAATAGCTCAGAGGTTGTGCTGACACAACACAATACCACTACCAGAGAAACTACTCAGTTTACCATATAATCTTGTATCACTTAGAAACAAACTCCTAGATATACTTTTCCAAAACCAGGGACTAAAAAACTCATAAAACCTTACTTTATAAAACCCCTTATTTTTGCCATCATAACTAACTTTGACCTTAAAAATCCCATCTTGCTTCTTACTATTAAAAAATGCATCCATTTCCTAGGCTACATCTGTAGAAGATGAAATAATAAAACCTGGTTTTGTACATGAAGTACTTTCTCAGTCTCATCACAACCAACTAGAAGTACAATTCTGTTTTATCCACTTCAGTCTGAGAAACCACTGGAAGGTTGTTATTGTGGGCAACTATATCTGATTTCTATATCTAAAACCTTGAATCATCCCAGATCTACTACACCTATTTACCACAGACAGTTCTAAATAATAAAAACACACTGAAGATGTTTCCAAAAATACAGACAATTTTCTTTACTTTCTTTGTATAATAAAAAATTATGGAATTACTGTGGTCACTGAAACAAGATGAAGTAAACCCACAGTTCTGCCCATACCACACTACCGTACTTGCAACTCAAAACTTGAAAATAATGTTTTTCTTGATTTTTTATAACTTAGAGGAAATGGTCCTCCTGCATCATAATAACAACATAAAATTACTGCAGCACAACACCAAATTTAATGGGCCATTAAAACTAGAAAATGCGATAACCAGGCTTCATACATTACCTCATCAGTCAGCTTGTCTATTCTGTACAAATTGGGATGTATCATCTTCATCAAATGAACAAGAGGCTGGCTCTTCATCTGGCACATTGCATAGACACGATCATCCAAGCGCGTACTTGTGCCTGTTCTGAAGGCTTTCTGCAAGAGAACATTACTACTCAAACAAATCCTGTACTTTATGCCACGTGTAAGAGTGCATTTCAGACTTTTCAAAGTGTCAAGCAAAGGTGGCAAAGCTTTTGTAAAGAAATGTTTCTTATTGGTAGAATCTTAATCATAGAGCTTGAGCAAAATGTTTAAAACATAATTTTCTTACTGATGAAGGAGAATAAATTTCTCCCTCAGTTTGTCTAAAATTTGCACGCAACTGGGCCAGCATTTCTCATTTTTATTCTTGACAAGTGACAATGGCCTGTGAAACTCACCAGTGCAAGCTATCACAGGAAAGATACAAGACAAGCCGAGTTCAGGCAAGAAACATATGCACAAGATCAACTCTGAGTTTATAGCAAGAAGAATTCCATGTTAAGGAAAAGCTTTGGAAGGAAAACATACTTTCATGTTTTATAGGAGAAACTAGATTCTCAGGGGATAAATTTATTTTTTAACTCTCTCCCACTGAATTTTTCAGATCTCATTTAGAAGCAACTGGTACGCAGTTGCAGTGAGAAGCAACACAATGAAGTAAACATCATATTCTAACTCAATGGAGAACATTCCTATAATAGAAGATCACATTCACTTCTACAACAAAGCTAAGGACATCACTCCTTGGTTGCCACAAGGATTTTGATTTTGGTTTCTCTATATCCCAGGTTTTATTATTGTTAATAAAAGATAATAAAAACCCCAAACCTAAACAACTTTTCCCAGCCGCTCTTATTTCTGTCTTTTACACAGATCTTGATAACAAATGGCCTGCTTTTTCCCCACCATTAACTGCACTTGTTATGCAAGTATCAGAAAATCATGATCAGTATATTAGAGACTGAAGTAATCACTAAGCCAAAGAAAAGAAACTATTATGTTTAGATCTCTTACAAGACTTATATAAAGGTTTATTCATCATAACAGAACCAAGAACTGTCAGACATAAAAACCTTTAAGCAATGAGATTTATTCATAATAAAACCCTGCAGGAAGCTGTCTCTTTTTAAGTATGGTGTTCAGCAATCCAAACAAAGATATCATTAGAAAATAGTAATAAAAAAAAGTAGGAACTATTTCTATGTGAACTTTCAACTATACAACTTGAGTTTCTATAATAAATTTCACTGTATCTCCATGGAAATAATTTTTTTTCTTGGAACTTTGAAGTACAAAAAAAATGTATTGGTAAATACTTGTTTTTTCCTTCATAAAATACAAATGAAGAAGTACTAATAAGCAGTTTCAAACAACCTTTATGGGCTACACTAATGAGCTGCCAAAATCTGAGAAATGCTAATTATAAATTATGTATTTATTTCATTTTAAAGCAATATAAGACAAAACATAAGAAATTCAAAATCAAGTAAACTAATAAATGGTTCAGACATTAACGATTTAAAATAAGCTACTATAGTAATCTTCTACAATAATGTCCAGTCAGCATAAAGATAGGAATCCAATTTCCATAATTTTGGAGAAGAGCAGACATTGCTTGACCTGGAACTGAAGAATTCCTGAAACGGAACAATGGACTAAACATGAGACAGTAATCCAGTACATCATACACACCTGTTTGAGAAGAGCCAAAATGTAGAGTGGGAAGAGCTTGAGGGAATTTGGTGCTATCAGCATGGACTGCTGTAGATTTGAGGCAGTTGACATGTATGCTGCCAAGGAATCCACCACGGCATTGACTAAGGCATCTCTTGCATCTGCAAGGCTGGATGAAACTGAGCGATCCACAGCTGGGGGTTAGAAGGAGGGAAGAAGTTACTAGACATGGTATCACTCATTCTCTTGAATTCTGAAAATTTCAGTTGCGCTTCTGGGTTACGTTTCAAGACTAAAAAATCCCCCAGAACACATCTGTGGTCCTAATTCTTTTTAGGACTAAGTTAGATGACTGTCTATACAGAAACTCACTTTTACAATGCTTAAAAATATAGTGTAGCTGATTTTGGCTCCCTGATTTGTACTCTTGGAGAATTAAAAGAAATTTTTAAAGCAATCGTACAGAGTGAAGTCTAAATATAGATTTAAACCTTAAACCAACAACTTAGCTATTGCTGAAATGCTGTTGCCCAACCTCCAAGGTAAGATTTGCAGCAATTAATTTTAATTTTTTTCCCCCTCAAATAATAAATTTCTTCCATTACTTCAGTGGCATAATTGGGATTACTGTAAATGCAGCTTCATCCTTCTCTGCTGAGCAAGGGCTGCAAATCCTTTGGTTGGAGGAAGCCATCTGCTGGACTGAATGTGCATTTAAGAGGAGATCACAGAATGGTTTGGATTGGAAGGGACCTTAAAGATCATCGAGTTCCAATCCCAAAAGACAGAGAATCACATTTTAATTCTTCTAACTGATTTCAACATTAATATACAATACAGCACATGCTCAAATGCTGCACAGTCACACACATTTAACAGGAGAGACCAGCCTATGAAACAGCTACTTATGACCCACAATTAAGGGATAAGTAAGAATCCTCAACCCTGCAACAACAGAAGTATAGAAAAACAATATCTCAGTGTTGTCAGAAATTCCTTTTTAGTCTCCAGCAACTCACTAAACTGAATCATTGTTTCTTAAATAATCCTAGAATGATAAAGTTTGAGTGAACAATGATAATGATGATACAATAATGAGAGTTTTGATCCAAGTGTGTTATGTGTTCTTTGTCCTGTACTATCCACCAGAGAAAAAAGTAAAAAGACTCCTTTTAAAAAAGACTAAAGTCAACTAAGTGTTTAGAACAAGGAGTATTTCAATTCACAGTTTCAGTATAAGTTGGGTTTTGTCATCTTTCGCACTCACAGGCTTCAGTGTGCTGCACTCCAGCCTTTTTATTAATATCCAGGCTTTGTTCACTACTTCATTTAAACGGCTGGCAAAATTAGGAACATGCAAGAAAACATATGAATCTTTCTGGTGTGTACTCACCCATGTTTGCTAAGAGGCACACGACTGCTTGTACATCTGCTCCTGCATACACATCAGACAGGGAACTCACTACGGGCAAGCAAAGTGTGTGCACTCGAATTCGACGCTCGCCTAAGAGAAATTTGTGGAAATCATTATGAATTCTCTCCTGGCAGAAGTAAACAAATTCAGTCATTACAGCACCTCCTCCCATCTAAGATGCCCCCATTCTAGAAAACGTACCAGTCAAGAAATTGCTGCAACACTGTCTCCCATTTCTGTCTCATTCTGTTCAAATTCTACTCTTAAGAAGTACAAAGTGATAACACAAACTAACAACATCCACAATAAATGCCTTTGATCCTACAAATGAAGTACATTGACATACATCCCAAAATTTTGTGGCATCTTCTACCATAGAAATTAGCTTTATGCTCACCCAGTGTAGCAATTGCAGCTTGATCCAATCCATCAGAGGTCTGTGTATTTAGACAAAGTGCCTGCCAAACATGCTACTGCCAGTAACAATGGCCAGACTTTTTAGTAAAAGAGTCTTGCTGAATCAGCACTATGTCAGGTGCAGATGAAATTTTCACATTAAAACAGTGTTTATAAGGATTTGCATTATGTGATTAACTGCCAAGTAAGCTTACTAGCTCTGACAAGATTCTTTTGTGGTATAGAGCACAACAAAAGGCTGTGGAAGTAACTTTACAAACATTACATCATAAAAAGAAACACTGACCAATTAATTTGAATGCGTTTACCTTTACTGGAAGTATACAAAAGAGCTGTTTGAAAACAAACCAAAGATGTATCAGTCAGACTTTCCTCTATGGACATTTGTACTGCATATCCAGCATCAGGATTGACATTGGCAAGGGACAGTAAATCAGTAGATCGTACAAAAAAATTCCCATGGAAAGTGTGTATTGAAAGACCTAGAAGCAGATTGAATAATTCAGAGTGAGGTTAAAATAGCATGGAAAACTCTCACCAATAACTAAAACCCCAGCCCTCAAGCTAAGGTTGAAGAAAACAGTAAGAATTCTATGATGTAGAACCAATTACATGAATCATTAGACATTTCAGCATGATCCTGTAGAGTTCATGTTCAATTCTGAATACTCCAAAGTGAATGATGCCCTTATACTACACATGTCAACTTAGAGTGAGATGGTACCATCAACTAAAGAAAAAAAAATTAAACACCAAAAGCTAGCTTAACATAAAGACAGTAACTCTTTTCAAAGAAAGAAAAATAAAATACAATTTAACGTTGCTAAAGACAAAGCACATTCAAAATGATTGTGAACACATTTACACCAAATGTTCCATACAAATAAGTATTTAAGACACACCTTTTGTACATCTTATGCGCATAACTGCTTCAAATCCAATCTTTCTTGTAAGGTATCTTTTCAGGTCTTTTTGCAACTTTTCAGCCTGAGCAGGATTGTGGCTACGATGGAAAGATGGATAGTAATAGATGCATCCAGCAGAATATTTGGACATGCAAGCTATGAAGGAAGGAAAGATACAGTTAAGAAGTAAAACTGTAACACGAAATCAGGACATAAAAATTGTGTCCAGACTTCCACAAGTCCCATCTATGTTCATCTTATCAATACCATCCACATAAGTAAGACAATGAGAAATGTCCCAGACCCAGACCAGTGAAGGTAGAAATGAACCACCCCGACACATAATGACCTAATTATACACCAAGCTTAATAGGCATCTTACACTTGGCAGCTAAGATTGAAGTGCTTGCAGAAGTATCTAATGGTGTAGAGGCAAAATTAAGTGCATGTACAGAGAAAAATCTTGGATAATTATTGAAAGATGGAAATTCTGTTCTATCCCTATAATTAAACTTCATTTATTCCTCGCCATGTTTCTGTTTCCTGTTCTTGAGCAGGAGAATACTTCTGATTTAAAACTTTGAAATCCTAGAATAAATTGTCTGATACCACCAATGTAATACTTCTGTTCTTTACTTCCATCAACCTCAAGGTCAATTCCTTTGTAACATGAGCTGCAATTACAGAAGTGCTAAAATATTTACATTACTTAAGAATTCCTGAGGTAGCCTGTGGTTCTGAAAAGAGACAACAGTGCAAAAAGAGGGAATCAGGTACTACTTACCAAGAGAAGCTAGATCAGAATATTGTGAACTTAAGAGAAATAAATCCACAGCAGTCTGCTGGCCTGAGCAATCCAGTGCCAACTTCTTATAAAAGTCTGTTGCTGGACCGAGATGCTGGACCACCTTCAGTAAATAAATCATACAGGGAGGAGTTATGACAACAATCAGACATTTTAGACTTTATGGAACAAAAGACATACTATCCAGCAGCATCTGAGTAACTGAGTCACAAATAATTGCAGCCTCTTTTGCTTGCCAAGAAAAATGATGGACCAAAGGCCAAAGACAGCTCATGCACTTCAAAACAAGTAATACCACACATACATGTATAGTGATCTTAATTGCATAAACATAGACATAATTAAAATTTAGTTAATTTCTATAAACAAAGACCAAGCAATTGATCTGGAGAATGATGCAAGCCAGAAAGAAATGGTCAGCCCTTAGTCTTTTGAAATGAGTAGTATGGGAAGTTTATTACCTTTGTGCTTGACCTTTGATTGGGATCCTCTCTGGAATGCAAAAGCCCCGCTCCCAAAGATGGCAACTGAGTTTGAAACACAGAGATCCGACCACCCGTAGGAGACATCAGTTTAAATGCAGCCTGAAGAGCAGGGCCCAATGCACTGTGTGTTTCTCTTGTATTGGTGAACATATTTGGTAATGCATTCAATAGATCCTTTATCAGCTGCAGAACAGATTAAAAGGTGTTTTATGAGATTCTGCAAGCTTGAGATTTTCTGCTGTTTCTAAAAAGCTGTACGCCCAAGACTGCAGCAGTAGAATTGGTACCAAATATTTCAGTTCAGTTTTAAGGAAAACAGTTGTAATTTTAAAAGCCATGATGTATCAATTAAACAACATGTAATACTTTCATAATGAAAAATAAGCATTGAAACAACATATTATGAAGATTAAGTTTGAATTCAAAGTTTAACAGGAACATCTGTTTTTAATATTTAACACCTTAAATTTAATTATGTATTTTGAGCAATCATACCTCTTTGCTTTCATGGAGATTTACAAGTAAACTATCTGGTGTAGGTAGGAAAATATCTGTGGAGAGAATAGAAAAAAAATTTATTAATGAAAAAACTATCACTAAAATAGAACAAAACATTTCATTGCCCGCTGCTACAAATACCATGAAACAGTCTACTTTCCTAATATGTCACAGCTGAATATATTCCTTGCAGATAAGTAAATTGCAGATACATGTGTATTACAGTAATACAGTCTATACAAAGCTCATCTGATTCAAAAGCAAAATTAACTATTGAATTTCATGTTTTAAACATCACCTACTCTGTAGTTAGTGCAAGATTATTTAAAAAAAAAATTCTCATTGAATAACATTGACCTAATACTAAATAGTTGAGAGATTCTAACCTTTGTTCTGGGAAAAAATAAAAAATAGGTTCTCAAAAATTCAGCTTCATTTTTTTTTTACTTACCATCAATATCTGAGACAATCAGCATCTGAGGCTGTGATAAACCTTCTTGCAAGTTGTAAAACTGAACAGTGCTGTCAAACGTTATGAACCCTATCCTTGTTCTTGAATCTCCAGGCAGCCTGAAGCATTAAAAAATAAATCATTAAGCCCTAAATATCTCTCTCAAGACATAAAGATACTTAGGGCTCCTGCTGATGTTAGCAGAAACTCAGTTCACATGTAAAGAAATGGAGAATATAAGAAGGGAGATCTAAAAAACAAATACAATCAACATTTCCTCAACATTTTCTGAAAAGTTGGGGTAATGATACAGTTTATAAGACCAAGTGTTACAGACAAGCACTCACTAATATACTGATGTTTTGTTCCATAAGAGAACTTAATAAGTTCATTTAAACTGACACATGAAAGAAGGCAGCCTTCTCAGATCTTTAATAGTAAACAGTGAGTTCTGCTCTTTCCTAATTCAGAACCCCTATTTACTAATGTATTTGCAGAGTACTTACAGCTTAAACCAAAATCCAGTGTCTCTACAATGCAACATATTTCTTTCTCATGTGGACCATATTTCCAGTGTATGGCATAATACAAAACTAAAGACTATACAGGATTTCTCAAGTAAAATATAAAAAAACATCATGAAGTGCTGAAAACCACGACAGTTACCAAGAGCAATAGAGGCAAATATTGTTCTTACCATCTGGATATATGAGGTTGATGCACTGATTTTCCTGTGGACTTTGCATGGGATTTTACAAATTTTTCTAAAATAATTAAGCATGTTTGAGAGTCTGTTGACAAAATAGCCATAAAAAACTGAACAAAGACTGAACCAAAAAATGGAAGCAAAGATTTTTAATGTATACGTTGACTTCCTCATAAGAAAACCGAATTTGCCAAGAAAAACTTGTAGAAAGGAATTTTCAAGGCAAGGCCTCCACAGGATTAGTCGTCAAAAGGCATGAGCACAGTGAAGCTCATTAACCCTGGCTCAAAATGCACCAGAAACAATCCTATACATGCTGTCCCAGTGCAAAAATGAAAACACAGAAATTAGCATAGGGTTACTGTGATCTGAAAAAAGCAAACTGACAACACAATCCTCCTAGGCAGTCTTACTCTCATGGTTACAGTGTTCCACTTTGCTGCATCTCAGACCTTTCAGCACAAGAAACAGATAATGTAACCTCTGTAATTTATGATTTTTGTTGGTCTTGACAGAGGGGAAGAATGCAATTTAAAAATCTTTGTACAATCAACAATTTCCTACAATGTTGTAGGAAATTACAGTTAAATATTCCTGGCAGATAATTAATTAAATTATATGCAGATACACATGCAGGGAAGAAATTCCAGGCAATGGAACTTCTGCCCTTTAGGGACAGAAAGTTTAGACACTTTGAAATTTCCTTCAAAATTTTCAGTTACATTTTTCATAATAACATGTTAGCTGATTTGAAAAGGTTATTTATACTCTTACTTGTCTAGGTTTTCCAGCAATGACTGGCAGAGTATTGTCAAATATCCAGCCTCCACTGCATTATGAGACACATCTAAAACAAATAAATATACCGCAGGCTGAGGAGGACGAAGCTATAAAGTAAAAAAAAAATAAAAACACTCAAAAATCATATTCAAAGAAATGTTAAAAGTGATTAGTCATTAGAAAGGGAAGTAGGAAAAGGGAATACTTAGAAAAATGCAAGGTATACATTATGCAAAAAAGGTAATTTACTAAGCAATAAGTTATCCCCAGCGGTCGATAACTGTCATTTGTAATAAACATAAAATGTTATACTTCAGAGGAAAAAAAAGGATTTTTTTGTCCCTCCTTCCAACAGTCAATTTGAACATGACAAAAGATAAAGACTTCCATCTTTTAAATTCCATTGTTCTATCAGTACATGGACAATGGGATCCATGAAACAGGGGTAAAGCCTTCTACCTACACACCTTCCCCAATGATGTAACAAGCTCTATTTATTCACTGTTAAATGTCTGCCACAATGTTTCAATTCACAGAGAGCAACTTATTTCTTCTGCTGCTAATAACATCATTATGAAATGGGCCTTTTCCCAGGCAGACAAGACCACCATCCCAGCAATTTTTAGCTGACTCCTAATAAGAACCATTTATTCACAATTACTAACTAGAAATTTGAAGCTGAATTAATTTGCTCATTATTCTACTACTAGTCTAAGACCTTCTCAAAATGAGAGAAAGGCAGAAATCACATTGCATCAGATTCAAATCTGACTGTGCCACATTAAACTACACTGGATGAAACACACATTGAATTACTTTTAACTCAAAAGCTTCCTACTGTTTACATCAGCCAAAACTCAAAATATGAATTTAACTATTCCTTGGCATTAAGAGGAGCTTCACAGAAAAATTAATACACATCACTGCATTAATATACAACATTAATTTCAAGCACTATCATACTGATATGCAATTGCTGTTGAAGTTACTATGAAACCTTTTTTTTACCATGTAGTCTGAAGAAGCAATGAATTCCACAGTAGAATTTTGCACCTCTGGCCGTTTGTGAGGCTCTCCATAAGACCGCGTCAGAGGATTATACATAAATTCTTCAGGAACTATTTAAAAAAAAAAATCCCCCCAAATACAGATTATATTTTTGTTAGAAAATAAAACCCATTATTGCAGCTAAATGCAAACTAATGTGGGCACACTTCAATTATTGCAACAGCAAAAACTTCCCATTAAGGATACATAAAAAAAGGAACATTTCAAATATCGCAAGCTATCTTTACCATCAAAATTCAGTAACTGGAAAGAAAAGGTTTATTTGAAATAATAACAGATCCCCAACTACAAAACAGCAATGCAAGTAGAGCATTTCACAACAAGCAGCAATCTGTACTGTTTCTCACAACCTCTGGCCTGGATTGCAGCTGTCATCCTGTTTCCATTTGCATATTGCAACAGCAGTCAGGGATTAGCTGATTTCATTAGACAAGTAATCAGCATATTATGAATACATTTTCTTAACCTCCCGAAAGATTGCAAAACAATCTTTTGCTTCAAGAAAAAACACATCTGACTTAAGATGCTTTTCAAAATCTCTGGATCATAAGGACATAGTCACTGTAGTCCATGTTTTAACCTAAAATATCCCATGGACTGATACAATGCAAATACTTGAAAGAGATTCTATAAATGCAAGCATCTCCTGCTACAGTCACTCACCATCATTAACTCTATAGCACAGGTTGCATTTCCACCGCCTTTGATCGATGAAAGAAACAAAAGGGTTGATGTACGTCCTGCAGGATCTGCATCTCACTATTGTGCTTGATGTTATTACTGGCAATTGCTAATAAGGACACAATGAAAAGCTGTCACAAAGGTTTGTAATATACTTCATGGAAAACAGCTCTGTGCAGTACAGGTCATAAAAGCTTAGTAAGACTACATTTTCTATCATCTTTCCTTTTATGTGCTTAGTTCAATTTCATAGAGTAATTAAGATGTCTATTAAAAACAATCTCCCCCGTAACACAAAAAAACCCCCCATTCATTATTGTCCTAATATAACCTCAAAATCAAAGATATAGTAAGATATATAACCTTACACAAAGAATACACATTTAATAAAAAGAAGTTATACCAGAGAGTTATTCACATTTTTACATGAATGCTAATAAATTAGATTGAGAGGAGTAGCTTAACAATTATGAATATAGCTTCAATCTTATCTTGTGCTTATGTTCTGTTGACAGCAAGTATCAGGCCAGTCACACATTCAAAGAGCACCTCTCTTCAGGAGAGCTCAGTGAACACCTTTTCAAGATGTACCTGACACTTGTGAGCCCAACACACAGCATGGCAGTTCTTTGGAGAACCACAAGTAAGCAAAGATTTCCAACAATAAAAAAAGAAACTTGAAGGGCTTCTCCCTTATGCATTTCAATGAAGTAGCAATTTCAAGGTTTTTATGGCTCTCCTCCTCTCTAAGTCACAGACAGTTTTTTGGTACTTCTGTTAAACTAAGGACTTAAGAGCTCATTATATTTTATTGTTTGAATGAAAATTGAACAAATGCATATATAAAATAAACACACACAAAAAAATGTAAGGTACTTTACCGTTAAATCCCTGAAGGGATGCAGCAACAAACCCAAAGGAAGCTTAGCTTTGTTTAACAAAGCTTGTGTCTGTGGAATATTTGTCAATGTACATCGAAATGAGCTGAAAGGAAATAGAAACATTATGCTAAAAATTATATTTAAAAAGATGTGGAAAACATTGTGTTAACACCTGATTTTACAGAACTTCGAAATTTAAGAAATCCTCTGTTTTACAAAGATGATTTAATTTAAAAAAAAATGCAAAAAGATTTTTCAAAGGGCTTCATAAAGAAACAAACAAACAAAAAAATACTCCCCTGCTTCACAATTCAGCAGCTCAGCAATGCAAGTACACCAAAACTGACTTGCAACTAAGAGACACAACTGCTTTAGATACAACACTCAATGAAAACTATGTATTTTTCTGTTCATTACAAAAGATTACAATAAACAGAAAGAGATACAAAGATTTTTCCAGTGAACCAATAGAGTATTTAACTAGTTCTCAGAATGTCATATTTCTATAAGAAAACAGTAGAAAAGGATCCCAAATACTGAGAGTCAAAACCTTTTGTTTTCTGTAACATGAAGGGACACTAAAAAAGCTCAATGCACAAATAGTGCTGTCCAAAGTGTTCCACATGCAAGAATGATTTGTCACTTTGGGGAAATGAAGAATACTTACTTTGGAATTACAAATAAAATCTTTGGAGTAGCACTTTCCATTGTACTTAGCTGCACTTGACTTGGATAATTGATAATACTACTTAATGTTAATTAGAGGTAAAAGGATACGTGATTGCAGGATTACTATAGCAAAATATTCTCATAAATTATTAAGTGTATTCAGGCATAATCATAATGCAATATTACAAAATATTCTATGAAATACTTTGTGTAACATTAAGTTGTTTTATTTAAATATCAAAGATATAGAAAAATTATTAAAATACTAAGCAACTAGCTATACTCACTAAATACAATGAATTCTGATGGCAGGATAGTTACAATATTTGTGTAATGATTCAGAGGATAAACTTATTTTCAGTTAAAAGGGGTTTTATTGGCTCATCACTAAGATTTAATGTTAGGAGTCAGTTTAGACACTTTTTGACATTTTAAATAATTATTGCCCACTGAAAAATATAAGACACTGTCTCAGACACAGTAAACTTACTCTGGACTGCAGTTTAATTTCCTAAGATCAGAATTCAAGTTAGGCACAGGTGCTGGAACTGAAGACACCGGTAAAATATTTCTATCATGTGTAAGGTTTACTGGTCTCAAGCTTTCTGGCTGCTGAGAATGCTGTAGACTTAATCCTCCTAAGGAAGAGGACAGCTGGTTCACACCTGGATATTGCTGAAAAAGGGAAGAAGCATGATAAACAGGTAAACACCCAATCATGGTTAAATAACAACCTTCAATCTCCTTGAAGTGCCATCCCTTCCAAACATGTATTAAAAAAAGATACAACAGAAATTAGAAACAAACAAAAGGAGTGTTGTACTGTAGAAATTTGAAAATGCTCCAACAAATGTGACACACCTACCTCCTATGATGTGTATCATAGGATGAAATTCAAATTCATTACACAAATTAACACTGGAAGTCACACATAATTCTTCAATCTCTCCAGGCATAAGAAAATAAGTTACTAAAAAGGCTGACACAATTTCTCTCCCACTCTCCTCTGCAATTTCACTTTTGTTAAAATCAACTTTTCCAAGTTAGACACTGCCTTTAAATATTTATTTTTACACTAAAACAAAACACCATAGGAAAAGTTAGGTTGGAAGGCACCTTTGAGGCCTGGTAGTCTAAATTCTCGCTCAAGGCAAGGCTAACTTTAGTTTAAGTTGCTCATATAAATTCATCCAGCTAAGTTTTGAAAATATCTAAGAATTGACAACTTCACAGCACAATCTGTTCTAGTGCTTCCCTACTCCCATCCTGAAAAATTTTCTCCTTATGTGTCCAACTAGAATTCACTTGAAGCAACTGCTGTTCCTTTACAGTGTGCTCCTGAAAGGAGCCTAACTTCATCTCACATTATAGCAAAGATAAAGCCAACCCTTTCAATTAAAAAAAAATAAATTAAATGAAACACTTCTTCCAAGTCACATTTTACATTATGCCTGTGACAGTGGAAGTGTTACTGGCTGTTATGTGCAGTAAGGAATTTTGATCACCACAGCAGTTTCACTACCTTTGCCAGTTGGCCCTTACTTTAGAGAGCAGGATTTGTGTATTAGTACATTTCTTTTTCTAGAACCCTTCACACATACATTTCTCTGTATTGAAGACAGATTTGTGTCTTGCTTCAGTATCTGGCTCTTCTTCTGCCACTGATCTCAGGGGATTCACGTGTACAATATTAATGAGGCGATTGTACACAATTTCCTGGGTGTTTGGAGCTATCTTTATGAGGAAAACAGAGCAGATGCAGGCAGCCTGCTCCACTACACACAGCCAGCACAAGCCCTACAGAGCTCTTTTATCTGGACCCTATGCCAGGGTGCATATGCTTGAGATCACTGCCTATAGCAATGCTCTGATATATGCTGATCAAGTACTTCCTTGTGCTTCTTCATGTTTCCTAAACCATCAAACCTCAACACTCTGGAGGCTGCTAATAGCTGGTGAAGTAGACTTGTTAAGCCTAACTACCCAGACACACTTAAAACTTTCATTCAAAAGCCTTCCACTAAGTTTAGAACCAGAACTATGACATAAATATTATACCTAACGTTTCTTGTCTCAGAATTTATACAAATATGAAATATGGAAATAAAGTGGAAATATATCACACAGAAAAGGGTTTTCCCAAGAATTATTTCATGAGGTAATTTTTAAATTAAAAATACAAGCCTGTGGATAGTGCTGAAAACTGGGATGGTGTCCTGGATTACTGGGCTGCACAGGAGTAGGTGGTGTTGCATTTTGGTAGCCTGGCTGCAGGGCTGGATATCCATAACCAAAGGGCTTAGAAGCTTTTGATGTTTGGAGGACTGATGGAGAGGGAACTGGGCTGCTGGTCACAGAATGTGTCTCTGGAAAGACAAAAGAAATGCCACAGCTATTGAATACACTTATTATTTCCTTCCTAATTTAAATATAAACTCCTAAATGCTTCAAAACAACATTGCCATTTGTAAGATTTTTCGTTCTCCATCAAGTTACTTTTCTGCACTGAAAAAAGAAAGATTACTTCAAGAATATTGACAGTGTGCATGGAAAGGTGACTAGAGACTTGTGTCACTACAAACAAAAAAGACAACTTGAAAAAGAAAATTACTTGAACTGAATAGAAATAGAACCACAATTTATTCCAATAAATACATTTGATATAAACCACAAATGAGACCATTCATGCTTAAGTCTTTTCTTTACCCCTTCTGAAAATTGTCATAACATGACTAGAATCATCCTAAGATTCTACAGTTACTTCATGAAAAGCCGGGCCTACAGACAGAGAATTGTTCAGTTGGCTTAACCTCATGGTTTGACAGTATTCATAAATGGTAGAGGAGAAACTAAGCATGGCCTCCTTTGAAACTTCAACCTGATGTAAGCCTCTCTTGTATAGGCCTGCAGCACAGTTGAGTTCTGCTATTTTTAAAGGTCAAACTGAAAGTAAAACATAGACCTAAATCCACAGTGAACTTAACAGCTGTAAAGAGATGAAACTACTCTTTAGAAATGTCTACAAATGTGAGCTAAGTTTCAGAAGAATTTAAGCTTGGTGAAGTCAACTGGGAAAAGTGCAAGCAAAGGAACAAAGCACTCAAGAAACCAACTGCCAAGAAACTATGTTTGGCATGAACATTCCATGAGGGGAAAGAAACCAAACAAAATAAAAAACTGCAACAGATTTAAGAAACCTAATGTTAACTCTGTTTATCCTTAAAAAAAAGAAGGAATAAGTTATTTTTAGAATATGCCTTCAGCATAACCAAAATTATTAGTTATTAGGCTAAAGGTTAGAATCTGTAGTCTTGATAGACTCTATGTGAATAACAACATCAGCTTTCTAACTAAAAGAGATCTCACTTTAATCAGGAACCCATCAAGCTATGGCAAACTACTGTGACATTCCTAGGGGCCAGAACAAGGCAAAGGAGCCAGGAGAAGTAGGCCCTCCAAATTAACTCAATTATTAATTTAAAATACAGGCTAAAATACTTTGAACAGCATCTTTTCCACTTGCTCTCAATATGGCAGCTCTACAGATTTCAAGACCAAGGTAGTTGGCCAGTAGGTTCTTTTAGAACTAACCTGACAGTCCTGGTATTCTTAGAGTTAAGAGTAAACAAAACAGCAGCCATCTTCTTTAAATGAAGAAAAATGAAAGAAAATAACTTGATCCAAGCATCTCTGCAAGCTGATGCTGTTGGTCTCCCAAAACTTCTGTGATGTGTCAGCAACTATTATCAGCTCCTAATCTCAACAATACAACCAGGCATACAGTATAGTATGTATATATAGTATAGTATATATTTCTAGTAAAATCTAGAAAAAAGATGCTGCTTTAATACTTAGCATATTTTCACCACTACCCTCAATACTACAATGGAAAGTATGATTTATGATTCAGGGAAGTTTTATTAAATGGTTATATGAACTTCAGTGGTAAAACTGTGAGACATTATTTTAAAAGGCATTTCCTCTGATGATTTCTCCTATTCTTTTCATAGCACTGCCTTTTATCTACTTGTTAATTAACAATAAACACCAGAAACAAAAAGAAAACACATCTACGTACTTAAATAAATAATTCAAAACAAACTCCTTACCTGGATAGCCACCTCCTTCCAGGGCATCATAATTGTTCAGAACAGGAGAGGCACTGCTTGTAGTAGAGGAACTATCAAGTGCTGAGGGAGGAAAACAGTTTAACTTTAGGGACATCAGAAATAGCAAACTTTTGATAAATAAGAGACTGAGATTTTTTTTCTAAAACCTTTGATAAGAAACCGGCAAAAAAGATCCTGGGGGAAAAACCCACCACTTCAGCCCTGAGACTTGAAAACTATTACCACAGTAAAGAGTAGAGGGAGAAAGTATAAACAGTATGATACTAAAAACAAACAAGCACATGCCCAACAAAGAGCAAGAGGTCAATGGGAAAAAGACAAAAAACAATGGAAAAAAGTTGTTTCTTGAAATAAAAAATATTTTTCTTTAAAACCAAAATTTCTTTCTAGGCTGTATCAACTGAGGCCATGCACATTTTAAGAATAGTCCATTCATGACTTTGTTCACAACTGCAAGCAACAGAAGATTCCCATCAGAGTGATTATCCACCATCCCTACTCTCAAGCCAAACTGACAAGTATTTAATTCTTCCCTCCTTTCTGTACCGTTCTAATTCACAGCTAGCTTTCCTTCCAGTCTAAAGATTCTGTTTTCCACTGTCCTTGATAAGAGGTGTGAACTTCAGCTGGTATGTACAATTAGGCTTGGCTCAGCCTAAAATAGCTAAGCTAAAAGTAACAATGGAGAAATAAGTACCAAAAGTTAGCCAGGCACATATCAAGAAGCACAATGAGCACATACACAGTTGTTAGGACTGAAGAGACTTGACTGCTTTATTTTTAGTTCAACCTATGCACAGATCTTGAATATCTTACTGTAAAACATCTGGCAAACAAAGAATTATTTTATAACATGTCTTCCAATGCAATTTCATATACATTTATTTCCAAAGAAAAAAGGGCCAAGAAGATTAAAGGTATCTTCTCTTTAAAATACACTAAGCCATGAAGTGTGATAGAAAAGAAAGTGTCTATTTAAGAATTGAGAAAAAATTGAAAATTGTATATATAATATTTGTGGCAGAAAAGACTGTAAAGATTCACTGATACTGTTCTACTCAGAGGGATCAACCATGACCACATATTCCATTGCAAAGTATTTCAAGGGAGAACTTCAATGGTGGAACATTTGAGACTTCCAAGTAAAGAGACTCCTGCATATGAAAACATCACTGACATTTGGGACACAGAAATACCATGGCACCATCCTGACAGTATACATAATTCTTGAGCATCTTGCCTTTAAAGCATTCAACTAAGAAATACAACAGCCATTAAAAAATCTGTAAGACCAAAAATAATATATTATTTAAAATAAAATTTAATTCTGTGACATTCATACAAAGTTTTCAGATTTTCACTGCAAATTTTCTTTTTTTTTTCAGTCCTGGAGGTTACAAAAGAACATAACTGCAATATTTTACTTTCTATTCTAGAAGCTGAAGGAAACAAGATTCATGACTTTTTTCACCCTGATCAGGATTAGGGCTTTTAAAATTTTGCTAAGTCTTACTATAGAAAAGTTAAAATACACTTTACTTTTGTTAGGTCAACAAAACAATTGAGAAGTTCCACAAACACAAGGAACCAGATTTCCAACATCTATCCTTCATAAAACCACTGAGCCAGAAATTTGTCTGTTGAAATCTGTTTGGGATTTGCATTAGCTCCCAGTGATAGGGCACAAAACAGGATGCTGACTATTAAACATGCAGCCTCTGTATTGAACCTGGGTGTCCTTTCACTCTTTTCCATAAGATAAATTTAAATGCAATGATACCTCCAAGGCTACAGGTTTTAGTGAAGTACAGAACATGAGAGAGAACGATGGTAGAGAGTATGAAACAGGAGAGAAAGGTCACAATTGATAAAAATCAACAATGAACATCATTTGACAGAAATCTTGGCATGCAAACCCAACACGCAATTCTTAATTATGACCTGGATGTCATCATTGGTTTGTTCCATTCTTCACAGAATTATTCACAGTATACTACACTATTTTCACAATATTCTAGGTGATGATTTAATTATTTTAATAAAACCGGCAGTGTTGGGTTTTTTTTCTGACAACATGAATTATAAAATTAAACAAAACACTACCATAGTTTCCTCTTCCCATTCAATACTAAAAGCCAGCAGTATAAGGTATGTGCTGTTACTTTCACCTATCAACAAGGGTAGTAGTCTAATGTTTCTCTCAAAAGGCTTTTTATACTGTTACCACTCATGCAGCCAGTAAAGACTTTAAGTTCCAAAAGAAAAGGTTACCAAAATTGAAGAAACTAAACAGGTGAAAAACATTAAACTCACAAAAGCAGGTCATTCTGACAAAACACAGGCAAAATCATTGCATCCAAGTACGTAACACTTGAATCAATCAGGACAAACTGCTTCTTAAAAAATAAATCAACAAACTTCCAAAGTTTTCTACAAAGCAAGCAGATCAAAACTGAACCCATGTGCCTGCCATTGAGACACACACGTTTAGAAGGAGAAAAAACCAGCAGAGATTAATTTACTGTCCTAAAAGGCACACTTACAACCTCTCAGTGTTTACTACATTAATTGTATGAGTTCCTTATGCATAAATTGAGGAACAAGGTAAACACTGTTTAATGTAAATGGCATCTGGTTGCTTAACCTGAACAATTATCAGTCTCAGTTCTACTGCTAGTTATCTTCAGTTAAAACTCACTGCAAATCAAAATACTAAAAATATGGGAGTCTTGCAAGTTGTGAATATTACTTTGTTAGATTCATAAAACATCTGATATTAACATGACAAAAAAGGACCTATTTGTTGGTCACTACTGAAGTCCTTTTTGTTTACTAGTAACAGCTGGGAAATTTCAAGCTGAAGAATCAAAGCGATGCTTTGTCTTTATGGAAGAAAAAGTTTCAGGGGATGGAAATATGGGGAAAACCTTGAATAAGAAGAGAACAAGATAACTGGTGTAAAGCTAAAGCCAACCTGCTTCCTCATCCTCCTCATCCTCTTCCTCATCATCTGAACTTGATGACAAGGGAGCTGGTGCAGAGCTAGCTTGATTATTAACATATCCACCATACTGCATGCCTGTGAAGTGGAAAGCACAAACATCAGAGTCAGACAGACAGGAAAGACGAGAAACGAAAGTCACAAATCATTGCATTAAAAGTGAGAAAAATCAGCTGTTCCAGAGAAAATCCCAGCATGCAACAAGTTAAATCTACAACCCTAGAAGCAGTTTTTAGTGGGCTAGTTCAGCAAAATATTAGTAGCACATGGAAGTTAGCAGATAATTTTGTATGTGTGTATGTGCATATGGACCAGGAAATTAAACGCACAGACTTCCTACATATCTTTTTCATATCAGCTTGTCCAGTAGAGCACTTTCATAAATTAATACACAGAAATAAAGGAGTTATTTCCACATAAATTCAAATTATGTTATAAAAATGTTCAGGATTAACTTTTGCTTGGCACACCTGTCCCTTTTAAGTCAAGAATAATTTATGTTGGAATTCTGTCAGAAATTATATACTGCTGTTGCCACATGTGAGAGTACAAACACACATACAGAGAGCACAACACAATTAGTGAAATTAAAGCTAGGTAAACCTGAAAATTTGGGTTATCTTATATTTACATGAGTGCCTAAATCCAGGCTCATGTGATTACACCACACACTTTTAGTATCTGGTGACAATGCACCAACTGTTACTGCTGTCACCTCCATAGCACAATCTATGAGGCTTTTTTTATATTTTCATTTGTTTGCTTTTACAATATCTACTCTAAACATATGTGAGTAATACACAAAAGCAACACATAAACATACAATTCGAAAACAGAGTAAAGCATGCTAAAATGGCTTATAATTAATTTCCTACATTACTTGTTACTGATGCATTTCAGCATCTTCAAGAAATCTTACATTTCTCTTGTGACAAGGCAGGGTTAGCAAGGATTTTAAATATGCTTTTAGTCAGGCAGTGACATCCTAAATAAATGCAAGTGATCATTGCTTCTCTCTTATCAATCTAATGGATTGCTATGACAAGAAAACACTCTAAGTATTCAAAATTCTTCAAATATTTGGGAATTCGGATTTCCTTCTGTAGAAGTACTGTGGCACCAATGAGCAGCATTCTTTATTTTAATATTAAAAAGCATTACAGAAGTGTTACGTTATACATAATCTAAAACCATCATGGTAAATAATAATATGCCCATCCATAACTTCAATCAACTGCATCAACCTTCATATTATTTAAAATATGGTCTATAAATGCTGTTAGTTTCATTTCTTTTTCAAAAAGGGTTGGCAAATGAGCCAAAGAGGAATACTTCAATTTCACTTTTAAAATCCCAACAGAATCAAGGTGAAGAGTATCTACTCAAATACTAGAAGTAAAAAGAAAACAAAGCAAAACTATGTAACAACATTCTTGAGAAGGTGAACTTTCATAGAGAGACTGGTGCAAAAAAAGATGGGCATTATTTCCTTTATCTAGTGCATAAATAACTGTACAATTCCAATCAAATTTCTCCATAATTCAAGTAGTCACAACAATGCATGAAAAATCATCCCAAGCTCCACTGAATAGATTCAGTGCTTCAGGTTTTCCACACAACTAAAACACAGGGCTAATTTGAGTAATTTCTAGTCCCATCTTTTATAAACTTACTGGATGCACTTGGGAAGGAGAATACAAGAAAACCCTTATCTGTGCAAAACCAGACCAGAGCTAACAGACTTAACAGACTATGTCTTTTCTCAGGCCTGGGAGAGCTACTGAGGAATAAAACAGAACAACTGCATTACTGTGAAAGAGAGGGAAAAACCCCACCTTAAAATAATTGACATGCAAGTAAAAGGGAAAAAAGTCAGGATGACAAGAAGGGCTGCAGTGTAACAGCAAGAACCAAAGTAAAAGTAGATGTGCCCAGTGTGAGAGTGTAAACACATCATGTACATGGATAAGGAGAAGAAAGGATATCTACCTGGAAAGGGCATGCCAATGCAAAAATTCCAAGCATGCACAGATGAGGGAAAAGGACTGGATTACTCATTACTGGCCACATGCATTAAGGATGCAGGTGTTCGGAAAGAATACAGAAGATATTGCAAAAATATGCTAGCAACATAGAGGCTTAGGAATCATGGATTATGTCACCATGAATGCTGTGAAGACCAGGCTAGTTTGATTCTTACCAGCCTTATGAGCTTGCATAGACTTATTTTCACTGCCAACAGTACTACAGATTTCTGCCTTTAACACTGTGCTGTGCTAGTACAACTGTCCAGCCAAAAATACCCTCCTGAGAATAGATCTGGCTAAAAAATAACATAGTCTAAAAAGTCATTGTCAGCTGGCAAAGTCTCCCATTCTAGTTCACCGTCCAGCAACGCCAAGAGTAGGCCAACACAGGGGAGAAAAAACTGAGGGCAGAAATGGGTGGCTGCACACAGCAGTTCCAAGTGTTGTCATGTGCCTAACCATGTTTTCTGTTGTGACAACTCAGTTCTGCTTAGTATTTTTTACAGATTTGATAATGGTGTTAAAATCTCCCATTTTTAAAACAGCAAAAGCTAATTTTGAAATCATTATTTATTTTGAGTCAGGTTATTCCATACATTTGGCATAAAATGCAACCATATAATTAAAATCATCACAAATTTCCTGGACTGGAAATTACTAAACCCTGCAAGTAGTGTACCTGTGATATAATAATATTGCACTCTAAGGCTTTATCCCACTATAATTTACAGACACCTAGAAATGTAGGTGGCAGGACACAGAAGATAAAGTGGGATAACAACACATCTGCCTGTGAAATAAACTAACTATTTAGGTATTTTAAGTTCAACCACCTCACCATAAAAGCCTTTCAAACAAAGTGCACCTTAAATTTGTACAGATAGTCATGTAAGATTAAATAGGCTTCAATACATTTTAAAGTTTTTGTCCTGTTAGAAGACAGTCAAGTAAACGATTAGAATTTTTTGGAGGAACGCCCCAAGAGAAGCCTAAAACAATGAAGTTCTCTTTAAAAATTAATTCAAACTGTTTTTTTCAGAATGCTTTCATGTAAACAATGGTATTCTATTATTTAGAAAATATATAAAAAAAAAATCAAGTCCATCTGATCCCTGCAGGAGAAACATACTTGGAATTCTAAGCCAGACAAATATTCAGTACATGTGTTCGGTTTTTCCAGTAGGTTCACTTCCACAAATAGCTACCACAATTAATTTTGGATAAAATGCTGTTGATAAAAAAAGCAAGTGTACATTATTTATTTCAGACTTTTCAAACGAAACTAAGGAAGAGTTTGAAGTCTTCCAATGCTCATAAAACCATCATCTGAACATAGAAACCTATGTGTGATGACATGTAAATAGATAAAATTATATCAATGGAAAGTCCTGACAAGTGATCTTCATGCTGCCAACATATTGTTTTTAAAATGTGCTCATTTCACTGCTTACTGTATTCACCTTCACTTAGTGGAAGCATTTGAATGGAGGGAAGTTCAGCAGCCACGGCACTGATCTGTGGCTGCTAGTCATGCTGTTCACACATTCCACAGGAATCACTATCAGAACACACACATTGCACATCAAGGCAACCACAGGTAAACAGCTAAAATCCTTCTTCTCATTAAAAACATGGTTTGCAATTTCTTTGGAAGAAGCAACACTTTCTAGCAAGCACATCTACAATACAAAGTCTATCTAGCACCAAAATCAACTATAAAGCTGTGCAAGAGCTGCAGTTCCAAAAATTGACATCTCTTCCTTAAAATGATACACTGTACATAGGACTTTATAGCACTGAACAATTTCTTTTTACTCTAATATATATAGAAATGACTGATGAATAACCTGTAATCTGCATTCTACCGGAATGAGGAGGAAATGGACGAAAAGGGCTAATTCACTTATTTATGTCAGAGGATTCTGTAATTTAAGAAGAAAAAAATACCCTGTGACAATCACACACCATGTGGCTGCCAATTATTTTGAACACTAGAGATACCACATTGTTCTGGACAAAATTAATGCCTACTTCCACCCCTCAGGCAAAGTCCTTTATTCATAAGAATTTAAAATTCTGAAATTGCTAAGAGAAAACATGGCCAAAATAAAAAAAAAAAGTCATGCTGTCAATTAGATTTGGAATACTAGATACAGAAACATGTAATAATCAAGAAGTAAGTGAAAAACATCAGTGTAAAGTTTAGTATAACTGAAGAAGGCTCAAAAGCCAATTGATTCTTTGTCAAGATGCTGCCAACATCGGAATAAGAAGGAGCTTATACAAACACTTCTCTTTTTCCACAAGAATTCTTGCAGCAGCCTTGCATGGGCACTTACTGCTAGGCAGTAAGAAAACAATTCTACCAGTTTGAACTTAATCCTCAAACTCACTGTTTCCACAAACTAGCAGATTTCTAGTTTACACTTCACTTTTCAATACAGCCTAATTACAAGCTAATTTTAAGACCTTCCTCTAAGAAAGTTAAGTAGTGAGCAGCTTTTTAGAATAAGGGAAGTAAAAGGTCTTTTTGAACAAGAGACATGTAAGACTGCCAACAAGACAAGCCGAAAGCAACACATGGACAAAGGAAATCAAACACAAGCACTAAGAGAAGCTAAAACCAAGGTGACATAAAACACCACTGCTAAGGGAGCCTGATGAGATGCCAGAGATGTGCTCCAGGCAAACATAGGAAAGCAGCAATAAAACTTCCAGCATTTATGTGTGCATGTGGAATAGAGCATAAGTCTGTAGTGTGCCTTCCCATTCCCTTTTAGTACCTTCCTGAAGGGCCAGCTCTGGTGACTGTGTAACAGATGGTGAAGATGGTGGCTTTGAAGACAGGCTTGGAGCAGGTGACCTTACTGACGACATCACAGCAGAGGAAGCAGATGTTCCAGCTCCAGGCTTGGTAAATGGAACATTCTGGCTCACTGAGTGCACGGGCTGTGAAGAATCAATGCCACCTGAAAACAACAGCAGAAAGCAGGAACCCTTTGTATGTACTTGCACAGAAAATTACACAACATAAGCAATCACATTTGATTCCACAGTAACTACAAAAAACAATACAGTACTTCAAAGAGAGATGCCTTCAAACAAGTATCTATGGAAAGATTGGTTGCTTTAAAAAATTCAATACCTACAGTGCTAAAACTCCATTATAATGAAAAAATTGCTCTGATAACAGCAAAAGAAGACAGCATGATGCAGTATGAGCAAGACTAAGCTGAAGCTTATTCTTGATACACTTCCACAATGCTGTGCTTTTACAGGTTATTCTTCCCAGATAAGTGGAATATAGTCCACGTGAAATAGACCCCCTCAACATTCCTCCTATGGGAGGAAACCTTGTGCAATAGATCAGTATTATGCCTCCCCTGCAGTGCTGGCACTTTCCAATATGGTATTCAGTTATGAGACTCATATTCCAAGCAATCTGTTTCAATCAACCCTGAGTATTTCACAGAACTTCTGATGTGTTTTAGACATCAGGATTAGATATAATCTGCTTTAAAAAAGTCAGATTAATGCTTTGAGAGATTTGACATAGTCCAGCTGAAACTCCTATCAGACAAGGACAACATAACTTCAATAAAGTTAGCTCTCAACTAAGGGTTGCTCTTTACTTATAAATTGAGAAAATTTGTGTTATGATTCTTTCTAAAAAAATCCTGACTGATCAAGCTGTAAAAAGAAGAGAAAGGAAATGGTTTTACCAAAAGTACTCAGTAAACAAACAGAAATTAAGCAAGAACAAAATTCTCCATTTGTAGAGTACTTGTTTAAGTTACAGAAATTGCTAGAGGATGCAGATGTAATATTAACTTTGCATCTTCTGCACATACAGTTGTGTAGTTCATACAGTCCTTGACTTTTCCTTGAAAAATGGAGGTGATATCTCAAAGAACTTTATGGACAAGTTGAAGTTTCTTTAGAGGGTGAAGAAGAAGAGGCAGCTTAAAATGATCCTTCTGTTTTTCTTATTTACAGTCAAAATTAACAGCACATATCTTTATCATCTCAAGGCAACTTTTATATAGTTTGCAATTTTAAAATTTGATGTTGAGCATACATTCAGCTTTTTCGTAAGCCTTATCAAAATCAAAATGATGTCTTTTTCCAATGAACATACAGAGCATTTTTTTACTGCAATGGACTTGCTATAACCTCTGCTTCTACACACTCTTGCAGATTCCCCATGGGAGCTTCAGAACCTGTCAGCAGGGATGCTCTTTATTACAGCAGCTTCCTCAAGCAAGACATGCAAGATGACAAGGGAAGCTCTTTGCCACATTCACGTGTTCACCCAGGTTTTGTAGGGTGATGGTATTTTCCAAATTGCAAATCAATGCAGCAATGCTGGCAGCATCAAGCACTGCTCTAGAGAGTGCTAAATGCTGTAATGTCAGTGTCACGTGCTCAAAGCCAAAACCAATTTACACCTGGATTAGCTGAAGATGTAATACCTTCCTGCCAAGTAATAATATTTATTCTCAAGCAAATGTTGTCCAATTACTTTCTAAATTAGGTGAAAACTTTAAATGCCTAGTAAAAAAATGTTTCTAAACTCTGAGAAATCAAACGTGTTTTTCTTTGTACAAAAATCCAATCTGCAATATTAAATGTTAAACTTTATTTAGGGACTCTGTAAAGGTTTCAAATGCTGTAGGCAACTAAGTCCAAAGGAAATACTTGAACAAAATTAACATTTAAAACCACATTGTTGGTAACTATCATCACATGAAACAATCTATGGTGAGAGAAATAACACTATCACATTTTTATTCCTCTGGCCAATGAGAGGATTGCATTATGTCATAGAAGTATCATTTTAGGATCGATTATTGTAGCTCAAGACAAAGCTGGACTAGACACCAGTTTAGAGCACAAGTTTCCCATCAGCTGATCCAGGATAAACACAATCAAACCCTACCATATTCCCATCAACTGATGTGATGGGAAGTCAAGAGTTTTGTTAAGCTGTGACAAATACAAACTCCATTCTCAGTGACACAGTATTTTCTGGTTTTCACATTCAACTCCTCACCTTCAATATGTACTGAAGTTTTCCCTTCATGCCTCTCAACCATGAACCCTTTTGCATTAACAATGATCAAACATAACAATCTTCATCTAAAAGGCATTTTACAGAAAGAATCTGCAGAACTGGGCAAATTAGCATTGTAATTAATCATTTTTCCCCAGACATTATCACGAAGTTGTAATTTAATTTCTAACTGGAGACCTAGGGGTCATAGTTAAAATGTATCACCAAAATGTATCAAAATTTCAGAAGAGATGCAAGAATAATCTTTCTTGTGTTGCTTCAGCTGTGATCTTGATTTCCTGCCCTCATAACTCCACATACCCCCTGCACTGAACACAATCCAATTTCTAAGGGGAGAGGTACCACCTCCCTGCAGCTTGTTTTCCAACAGCATCTTTTGCCCCTGACTTGCAGTACTGGCTGCAGTCCTTCTCCTTTTTTCAACCACACCTATATTAGCAGATTTACAGGATTACAGCCTGCATTCCTATGGAACTGGGGCAGCAAGGACTTTACATCCTGATCTGACATAAGGGGAAGTATGTGCGTGAGATAATGAAATTAGAGTGTCTCCTGCTCAAGCAGACTGTCCAGACCAGGATGCAAAGAAACCCATTTCATATATGCACAGAAGGAGTTCTCCAGCTCCCTCTCCTCACGGAGGAGCCCAGGAAAATTCAGGCATCCTGGCTGACATCCATGCTAACTTGAAAAGCACAAAGAATAATGAGAATGCTTCGATTTCAGGTGAAATAAACTGAAAAAACTTTAAAGAAAGCTACAGATCTGAAAAGACAAAAAGCCTAAATAACACAAAGTATGTCATTTACATAGCATAACACTCCTGGACAGATTTTTACCAACACTGTTTTGCTGAATTACAGATTTTAAAGATAGAAGAGGGTGATTTTGCAGGGTTAAACTAGTTTCAGAGTCAAATTTTTTGGCCAGTCCTTGAAAGAATCCATTTTTGCGCACAACCATGAAATGCTGGTAACTCCAGGAGCTTCTAAAGGAGCTCCCTATTTTTCTTTTTAAATGGTATTTTGTTTAATGGTTTGAAAATACTGGAGAAAATTGCACAGAGCACTCATCAGCACAGAATTCAAATCTGCTAATATTAAAAGTAATCATAACCGAGCTGAGGATTACACTCTACATCCTAGTCTTGGGGGGAGGGGGGACACACCAATATTGAAGCTAAATTCAAACCGTGGATTGTATGAGCTTCATTTAAGCTTAACTGCTTTACCAAAAACAAGCTTTACCAAAGCCATATTCTTTCTTAAGTCCTTGGTCTGAGAAAATTTCAGCTACAAAGACTTCTAAACCAGTTTCAATGTTATACTAAAATCTGAAGTACCTAGTATTAAAAAAGAAAACCTAGTTATGCAACAACTGTCTTTAGCAGAGAAAGCAAGATGTAGTCTGGCACCACTTACAAGTCAAAACCACATGAAGTCAGAAAACTCCCAGTTTAGAACAAAAATCAGAATCTTCCTGCACTGATTGCTCCATCCTCTGCAGAGAAAGATATTTGATTGTGAAAGTACTCCCACATCTACAATCTCTTCCATGCTTCCTACTAAGTACTGGTGCCCACGAACTGGTACTCAGCTTTCCTATGAAACAGAAGCTGGCAGAACTAATGAGGACTCAGTGTACTTGCCCTCAACGGGCACCTTCACAGCTTTATAGCCACATCCATGATATGCCCATCAAGTTGTTCCTTGCAAAAATCAGCTACAATCTCCTCACTCTTTCAAATGCCTATCTAAAATAATAATAATGTCAAAAACCCCAACTGACTCAAAATCCATGAAGGGTTCCACTTTTTTCCTGAACTTTGTGAGAGAATGCACATGTGTTTATTAAGATACAATTATTACAGATATGCCTCTGCCGGAATTATGGTGCAAATGAGACCACATCCCTAAGTCAATAGTATGGATTTTATCTAACAGTAAATATGAAGTAGAGAGATAAGAAAATAAAAAGAGAGAGGCAGGAGAGAGAAGGTAAGTGATAAGTGACAGATTAAGACCCATCAAGAGACAAAGTGTAGGCAAGAAAAATACCTCAAATTCTGCAGACACTGCCAGGCTGAGAATGAAACATGCTCCCACATCTTTGGGAACTGCCCAATTGTGCAGGATACAAGAATTAAAAGGCACAATTACATATGTGAAATGCTATCAAAGGAAGCAAAAAAAGCAAGATTGGAAAGTATTTCAGGAACCATGAATAAAAGATAAGAGCAATGAGTTATACAAACCAGACTTAATTTTTGTGAAGGAAATCCAAGCATTTGTGGTGGACGTGACTGTGTGAAACAAATGAACTGACACATCCTTAGAAGAGGCCACCATAGAAAAAGTGAACAAATACCAACATCATCACAAACACACCCAGGAACTCGCAGCTATGGCAGACATCATATTTGTGAGCCTTCCCTGTAGACCACAGGGGAAATGGCACCACAGAAACCATGAACTTCTGAGGGCCCTGGGTCACTCCAAGTCAAGGCAGGAGAAGACAGCCGAGGCCCTGGCCTCAGAGCACTCCACACTTCTGTAGATGTGTGGCTGTGAGTAAAGCATGTGCTGCTGTATCACCTTAGCACCAGTAAAGTTTCAATACCATGGGCATGGGGCAGCCACAAGCCAGCTGACACCAGGTGAGGACAGCACGTGGGGATGACAATGGACTCGTATCATGAGGGGTCTCATACCATCCAAATGGGACAAAATTCTACTGGTTTTCACTGAGGTGGACAGGCAACCTATACTTAACATGGAAAAGCAATATGTACAAATCATATGTGTTGGATAAATAGATATCACCACCTGGGGATCTAGACACTATCCTGTTAGTTCTCTTCTTCTGGTCTTCTTGGTGGGGAGGGTCCCACACAGCAGAGCTCAATGAGTTAATTATGTCCCACGTAATTATGTACGTGGGAACTCCAAGCACTTCCCCTTGGATACAGGCAGGGGAGTTTTACACTTTTACAACACTGTGGATCTGTTGCAACTCTGTGGATCATGCCCACTCCTTTGGAAATTGAGTCTGGGGGCACTTTGGAGGGTCTTTGATGGTTTGGGTCTCTTTCAAGGCAAGAAGCTGTCTCTCACCTCAGCTCACTTGAGCCAGTTATGCCCCATCAGAAGGGATGAACACCCACAGGCCTAAGTGTGACAGTTGCACGAGGAAGGACAACTGGCATGATAAAAAGTATCAGCCTGCCTCCACAGGGCTCAAAATCATGCTTGTAGCCTCTGGTGGTGGGTGTTCACCCTCCCTGCCTTATGTGGATTGAAGGTTTCCCCATCACACACCACATCCCCAAAAACTCTCCTCCTACTCCAGGGGAAAAGTGTGCAAACCTGGACTTAGCAAAGCACCCTGCTGCCTCCACAAATGGCTGATTGTTTTGAGTCATTACTACTAACATTTCAGACTCTCACAGTGCCACTAAGGCAAAATTTAAAGAAACAACAACCATGATTTAAAAATTCTCTGGTCAGAAAAAAGTATTTTTGTGAATAGCAGACATATTTCAGAACTTACATATTCCTTCAGAACTGCATGGAAAAGCTCCCTTCCGAGGCCACTCACATGAAAACCACACAAATAGCTGCTATTGTGAGGACTGTGGTAACCAAATTAGAAAAGCTGTAAGAATGAGTGACGGAACTCGAAGTTACATTACGGAATTCCACATAGTGAACAAGAACAAGCCAACAAGAGCACACGATTATTTCTGTTTCCCAGACAAATACGTAAATTCACTATCTTTCAAGTGACACCATACCTGTATTTATTTGGTTGTTTACTTTAGATCCAGTGGGATTCCTGCTGAGGTTGTCTTGCACAGACTGAGCAGACGAAACAGTTGATAACGTTGTATTATATCCCATGGGAGCGCGCTGTTGAAGGGAATGAGGTACTGATGTACTCTGGCTAGAAAAAGCATTTGTCTCTTTGAACTGTCCAACAGCAGGTAGACTCTGAGAGGTAAATGTCTGCCCATACACACCGCCAGCAGCCACAGGAGGATAGGAAACATTGGGATACATGGCACCAGAAACCACAGGCATGGCGTAGTGATCAGAATTAAGGGGAAATCCCTGAGATGCAACTGAAGAGCTGACAGAAGTGCTGTAGTGATTATCAAATGCTGAATATGACTGCTGAGCACTCACATGCAAGTAGGATGCAGACGATACTGCTCCTTGAACAGGTCTGTCACTGGACCCTCCTGAATGGGGAGGAGTGTTGTTGTACAACTGCTGTGATTCCTGTGCATTCAACATGTTGCTACCCACAGATGTCATAACATTTTGTGCTGGTGCTGAATAGTAACCAGGGTAGTAACTGGCTCTGTATTGATTATCCAGATGTGAAGCAGCAGCTTTATTGGGCACTTGGGAATAGTGTCCTGAAGGCGCACTGTAGTTTGGAAGATGTGAGCCATAGCCAGAGGGGAACTGCATCTGACTCTGCATAGGACCTGAAAAGCAGAGAAAACATCACATGTATTAAAGGGGCATCTGCTAGTAGTGCCAATGGATTCTGCACTTGAACGAACAAACAATTGCTTTCTCCTTTTTTTCTGTCACTATTTTTGAGTTTTATTCCCATCAGCGGAGATAATAAACCAAGTATAACACGTGCAAATACAGCATATGAAGTAATTTGCAAACACACAAAGTAGCAGAAAAGTGGATAGCTTTCATTCTTGAAAGAGGTTTCCATGCCAAGATTGTTTGCCTCTTGTTTGTATCTTTATTTTTAAGAGTTTATAGAAAGTTAATTCTTAAAAAAATAGTGAGCATCAATAAGCACCAAACTGGTATTTTTAAGTGTTTAAACACAAGAGTCTGCCTTACAGAAACTGCCAAGTTGCAGTCAAGTCAGTAGGTCAACACATAACAATACAGGTATTCTTCTCTAAAAGTCTTCAATATGGTGACCAAGATAAAGAATTGCAGGGCAGCTGCCTTTGTCTTCTATGTCCTTATGTACTATGCTTTCAGAAAAGCGGACGTTTTTATGAAACTACAAGTATGTGACAAGGCATGTCATTTTCATTTACTACCTGATACATCAGGTGTAGGAGATGTTGGTATCAGAGAAACTGACCTCTGGTATCACTGCAATTGGCTCTGCAACATTAGAGGTTAATTACACGCTGGCCCAGCAAAGTTCAAACAAGTGCTTGCCTGCTAGAGATCAAATGCTAACTATGTCCAAACTGATTTTCTCAGCCAACTGCTCAATGGGAAATCTAGAAGATCTTCTTCATGTCCTATTCCTTAAATCTGTTTTTATTTTTAGTGAGCCACAGATGCTTCTGTGTTAACTTGTTTTCTTAAAATTCCCACACCCTATTGCTTACATCACACAGAATGCCTACGGTGTTATTTCCCACTCCCTGGTCAATAAAAACACAAACACAGCACTGGCCCACTCACAAATTAAATATCAGCTGAGATAATAATGCATACGTAATTTCCCTGCTTATATTTACAATGATTACAAAATTTAAGCATTACTTGTCTTGTCTTGAAATTCTGAAAAATTGCTGTTCTCCAAGGAACCTCTGGATGTCCTATGATTAACTTGCAAGGCAACTTTAGTAACAAATTTATTAACAGACCCCTAGAAGCAAGGAACATACCCCCAAAAATTGCTTCCTGGTAAAATTAAAAATGCCCTTTTATAACTGACAGGAAGCTGAGCAGAAGAGAAAGGAGCTAAAAAATTGCAGAACAGTAACATGGACTGCTGGATCAGAAGACAGATAGGCATTTGGGGGAAAAGCAGAAAGAGCTTAAAAAAATTTTATCTTGAGTTTTGAAGAGAGTATGTAACTATGCTTCTGATTCACCTTTTCCTTGAAAAAGTAGGAGCTGCTTCATAGAGCTGCGTAGTTTTTTCTCCTTTAAAGGAAAATGACTTTGAGTTAGCAAGCCATTACAGCGACATGAACTTTGCCAGACTTTTGACCTGCTTTTTAAAGTCTGAAAAAGCAAGCCCAAAAATATAGCAATAATTTACATGTGTCAAGGCTTATGGCTTTAAGAAGCTATGACACTTGAGGTGGCAAGAAAAGACACTTTATTTGGGAAGCCTGTGCATCTGTTCTACTGATATATGCAGATTTAACTGAGCAGGTATAATTCAGAAATTAGTTTAGGAGCACCTCACTCCTAAATAAAAGGTTGTATATCAAATGATCTACTGCAAAATCCTCCAGTATCTAACTCTTGTTTAAAAATACACATCATAAATAGAGATTAAATTACCAATACAAGATATCAGTCTCTACATGATAAAATGCAGAGTCTTTTTTATTCACATTTTTAAGTAGAAACATCCATGAACACATACATGAAAACCTCACTGAGGCAGACGATATTTGAAAAATTATATTGATTCCAAGCTGCAGGTCCTTTGAAAGTAAGTTTTAAAATTATAGATGAAAGATTATTTTCATATCTGAAGCGAGTTTTTTTGTCCATTTGATTGCAAAGAATGTGAGTAGAGAGCAATTTTTGTACTGCAATTAGTAGCTGAAACTATTAATGGTGACTAGATAACAGGACAGTTTTCAACACTGCAAATCAGAATACATCTTCAGTGTCATTTCAAAATCTGGTTAATTGCACAATCTGCCCTGATGTCTCAGGTACTATCATCCTTCCAAAACACCTGACAAATATCTCAAAGAATTCCATAAACAGCAGGTGTATCTCTAAAACATCATCTCAATAACAAAAGCAGTAAATCTCTCCTTCTACTAAGGAATTAGTACTTATTATACAAAGTATACAATCATATAAAGCTACAATGTGTAATTAGACAGATATTAACAGGTGAACCCCAAAAATCTTAATGTTTTTAAGGGAGGGGGGAGCCACCACGCAAAAATCTCCAAAGCCCCCCCCCCCCAAAAAAAAACCAAAAACAAACAAACCAAGAGTGCTATGGCTATACCACTATGTGAATTAGTAAAGTTTTGTTCACTAATGTCAAGTTTTATGTCCATGCATTCCCTCAGCAGCATAATTCGGCCACCTGCCACACACCCTACCCTACATGGAGTCTATGGATGCTACACCATCAAACTTGCTTTCTATCCAGAACCACCTGTGAGCTTTCCAAAACTTCCAACACCTCTTTACCCACCCCCAGAGGAGACTCCCACAGTCTCCTCACATGTCCTTTACCCCATGGGCAGGGGGTAGCACCACTGCCCCTTGTTTACTGCTGGCAAACAAACCAGCAGATGAAGGCAGTGCTGAGCTCTCACTACAGCTCAGTCACAGAACTGGTGTCTCCTCCTTCATTCACACAGCCTCCCATTTTCACAAAATATTCAGAGGTATCCCATCTTTCTCATCCCTGTTCTCTTTGTTAAATTCACTAAAATTATCCCAAGCCTGAGGAGGGATGAAAAACAAGGCTAAACAACATAATAATGAAAATTTTGCTTCCAAATGCCAGCAGAAATACCAATGGCAGCCTTACAAACTGGCTGTAGACAGGACCAGACAAAACTCTTCTAAAGAGCCATGGGAATGTCACAAAATTATCTTCTCAGTGCTGCATTTCAATACATTAAATTGTTAGCACTGAATTCCTCCACCACTACTGAAGAAATACATCATCCTTCAGTACTGATTTAACAAGAACCATTTTGTTATGCTGGAATTAGGAAATAGGTCATTTTCCACTTAGATACAAAGCCACTTGTAAGACTACAAAAAAAGCTTCCCAAACTTTTAACAGAGAAGGAAGAAATATATAATAATATGTAATATATAATACCATACACACAAAAAGTTACTTTTAAAAATCCAACAAAACAATCAACACTGAAATTTAACAAAAACTAAAGTCTCCAAAGATCTCAAATAGACTTGGTCATTGAACCAATCAAAACTCATTAATAACAGACGTGCACATCCTTTTTAATACCATCATACTTGTAACAGGCTGCTTGCTTTCTGCAAAAAGCACTCTTTCTCATCAGATGGCAGCAACTACATAGTTTTACTGGAAAAATTCACATTTTATCAAATTAAAACAGAGCAGTCTAAAGGAAAGGATACACCAGAGTTTTCTTTCAGCCAATACAGAAAAAGCTCAGTTCATTTCAGGATCTTACATTTAAACTCCACTCCAATGACATAAAATTAAATTTCAAAAGCAGTGACAAGCCTCTTTATGAAATTTAGTTTTTATTATATAGTACGGAAATTTCCACTAGTCTTTTTCCATTGCTATTCCCCTTTACTTCCTCTCCTATTTCCATTAAAAAAACCTCCAAAACCTCAAATCATGTGTTGTAACTTCAGGAGATTAGTACTCAGACAACAGACCAATCAAAAAATTTTGGAATGCTATTGCTAAATGTCACAAAATGAAAAATTCAGGGTTATTGACTAAAGTCATCAAAAACATCTAAAGGAACACAAAACCCAAAGTTACGCAATAAATATTTAAGACTGTTCTTCAATAGTGTATACGTTTCTCAGAATTAAAGAAAGAGCATTTTGCAGAAAATAAATGGTCTATGCTCTGGTTTTATACAAGCTATTTCTACCAATATTAGCTGCAACATGGAGATAAAACAACAAACAGTAAAGATGGCTCTTTATTAAGCTAATAACACAAAGAGAATGACAAAGGATGATAGTTTCTATAAAACACTTCCAGGTCATTCAGGCTGTAGTGGCTGTATCCTGATAGTGGCATGTTTTTTTTTTGACTAAAAGCCACGTAAACCGGCATTTTCTGAACAATTTTTACAAATCTCAGCATCACAATATGGTTTGAACACAACTGAGGCATCAGTATCTCCTTAAACCCTACCATTTAATTACCTTCATTTTCTTCGGTGACTTCCTCAACATCTACTGTATAGGCATTTAAGTGCTTAGCCCTTAACTACCCCTTTGGACACGAGAAAAATTCACAGTTCTCAAGTAAAAAAATTTTGTACATCCCTACCCTGCACAGAAAACACACCTATGCCGAAAATAGCCTGACTACAAAAGATTTAACAGCGTGAGCTAGAACTCAATGCAAATAAGAGGTCAAATTTAGATACCAAACCAACATTACATGGAGGAGATGATTATATAGGGATTTGGAAGAGTTAACGTGGTGTGTCAATAAAGAACCGATTTATAGCGCACTAATTTAAAAATGCGGAAGTGTACACTCATTACTTTCATTCATACTACAGTCAGTCTCACTACCTCCCTACCTGAAATGGGAGTCAGTATTTTGTGACTTTAAACTATTCTGCCTTTGTTTTTCAGTGACCCACATTTCACTGGTCCAATGTTGCCTGCTCAATTCAATTGCCAATACCCAGCTGTGTGAACGCCTACCCACCCGCTACTTTTAAGTTCATACATAGTTACAAAGTGAGAACTCTCGCCCCTATACGCGATTTTCTGCCCATTCTCACGCACGACAACCAGCGTCGAGGCCTGGAGGTGCCTCGGCCTCCGGAGCCTTCCTGAAACGCCACAAAACAGGCGCCACGACACCGGGCAGCTCCAAATCGGCGGGGAGAGAAAGGCGCGGATGCCCCTGCCTCGCCCCCTCAGCGAAGCGGGAGAGGATGCGCCTTCTCAAGTTCTTTCCGCCCGCAGCCGCGGGGGCCCGCGCCTTCCTCCAGCAGCTCCGGCGAGCGCCGCTGCCTTTCAGCCAAAGGGCTTCGCTGCGCG
Source organism: Polioptila caerulea (assembly GCA_013397295.1). NCBI lineage: Eukaryota > Metazoa > Chordata > Aves > Passeriformes > Certhiidae > Polioptila > Polioptila caerulea. The sequence goes on from VYXF01011024.1 coordinate 1,184,840, forward strand.
CCGGATCCACCGGGCCCACGCCCGCCCCCCGGGAGGAAGGAAGAGCGCGCAGGCCCCCGGCACCCACAGGGGCCTCACCCCCCTCGGGAGCGGCGCGGCTCGTCCCGGGGACCCCCGGGCGGCCTCTCCCCGCC